>PVLD010007339.1:0-92314 GCA_004027595.1 Dinomys branickii | reverse complement strand
TTTTTAATTCTTTGTATGTTCTAGATAGAAGACCTTTGTCTGAGGGACAGCCAGCTAGGATTTTTTCCCAATTTGTGGGTTTTCTTTTTACTTTGCTGGTGATTTCTTTAGATGTACAAAAACTTTTCAGTAGGATGAGGTCCCAATTATTGATTCTTTGAAGTGTTTCCCTTGCAGCTTCATTTTTGTTCATGAAGTCAGAGTGAGAGATTTGAATACACCTTTCCCAGTAACTTACACAATATGTATATATAAAATTCACTATGGAAATAAATACTTAGAATAATATAATTAATAAATATGATTTTGTTGACATGTACAAAACTACACCTAATTGTTGCAAAATACAAACCATTTTTCTAGCATACCTGGATATTTACCAAAACCAAGAGTAAACTGGGCTATCAGTCATATTTAAACAAAATTCTGAGAAAGAACATAAAATATATTTCTTGACCACAGTAGAATTAACCTAGAAATCAATAATAAAACTACAATTGCAGAATCTTTAAATATTTGGAAATTAAGCAATGCATTTCCAAAAATAGCCTAGGTAAAAGAAGAAATAAAAATGGAAATTAAAAAATATTTGAAAGAAAAAACAATATTTTGAACTGGCAATGAATTATAATGCGACACTTTTATGTCTCTGGGTGCAGCTGAAGCTGTAATAGAGGTAAAGGTATAGCCTTAAAAAAACTGTAAGACAGGAAAGACAGTTGAAAATCAGTGATTTAAATGTCTATCAAAAGAAGCTAAAAATGTGTCTTCAACTAAGGCAAAAGCAAGAAGGAAGGAAACAAAGATAAGAAATAGAAGTATAAATCAGTGACCACCAAAACAAATATAACACGGGTCAGTAAAGTTAAGTGTTGTTTGTTTGAAAAGACTATTGAAGTTGGGGAAAAAAAAAAAAAAAGAAGTTGGGAAACCTTAGGGTTTGGAGGCAGAGTAGGGGCACCTTCATATACTAGTACTGTAGTCTGTCGTCACTGGTCTATTTTCTTCTGCCTGGTTTACAAGTCAGCAGTTGCCCTAGTGTATACATGCAGGAAAAACTGGCGCTTGTGGAATTCAGGGCTGTCCATGGCCTCTGACATCTCCTCAGTCTCTGAATGTGTCCCCCGTGGCCTTCTTGATCAGACACTGCCCAGCCTTCCACATCTACACCCTCACTTCCCTGTGCTGGGCCTCTTAGTATCTCACAGCTAATGAAAAGAGAGGCATGGGGCGTGAGCTGCTGGGCTAGAGCTTGCAGTGGAGAGGGGACAGCCAAGGGCGCGGCTGGGGGTGACTAGTAGAAGATTTCACAGTGGCGGCCACACAGAGTCCTGTGCACCTAGGTGCCATGGTTCCATTCTGGGCCTTGGTCCCTTGAAGGTACAGGCCAGTGGTCCCCTCTCCTACAGAGTCTGTGTCCAGCTGGACACCCCTGGCACAGGCCCTGGGGTTCCAGTGGCTTTTTCTGGTGTAGGACCACACTCAGCCCCACGCATACCCCTACCTTCTGACATGGAGGGAGGCCATGGGGGGTGCCCTGGACAGCACAGCCCTCAGCACACACAGAGACTGTACCCCAAGTCACCAGTTCTGGGACCTGCACAGAGCTCAGATGTAGGCAGCAGCTCCCCTGAAGACCCCAGGGGGACCCTTTTGGCCCTCTTCCTGGGTGGGCTGCCCTGGAATGTGGGGTCGTCCTGTTAGGAAGGGGGCAAGGTGAGCCCACAACCTGGCCTCCCTGCTAGTTTGTCCCCAAGAAGAGCTTGGTTTACCCTGTGCCAACTGCTGGGACTCCTCAGTGCCCCCCAGCTCTTCTCGCACCCCCTCACCTGCGTGTTCCCCTGCTGCCTGATTGCCCATCCTGACGTAGGAATGTCCCCCACTCTGGGCAGAGACTCTACCCGGGGCCACCCTGTAGGAGGAAGCTGTCAGAGGTTTCCCCTGAAGAGGCAGAGGCACAGCCTGGACAGCTGACACAGGGACACACAGCCTCTCCTGGGAGTTGCTGGACAGCTGGTCCAATACCAGAGCTTCTTGCTGTTCCTTAATGTCTGCTGTCCAACTGTCCACTGGCCAGACATGATCTGGCTCCTGCCGTGGACTCCCAGCCCTGCCACCCTCAAGAGGACAGCTGGATTTCACCACTGCTCATGCTGTGTCCCCAGCGAGCCTGGCCAGGGCTCAGAAACCTCTGTAAACGGAGGACTGCCAGAGCAGGGGTCCTGTGTGAAGAGAGGGAGCTCCCAGGTGTTCGTGCCTGCAATGGTGACTGTGACCCTGTGTCCTGAGCTTGCTCCCCACAGCCCTGTGGGTACCACCTTCACCCATGTTGCAAGGAGACGGGGCATCCCCACTAGACTGACTCACCATGAGTCAGGGGGTCTCTGAAGTTCCGGGGGTAGACAGGGCGGGGGTATGGAAGCTAGCAGTGCAGGGTGGGCCAGCCTGACTTGATGCCCCCTGCTCAGTGTATCTACGGGAGCCCTGTGATTCGGAAGAGTGCTTGGTCTCATTAGTGTCATAGGCAGGGAGTGTCCCCCAGGACTGGCAGGAGCCCAGATGATCCACAGTGCTTGGGCCGGATTGGAGTGCCAGGGGTCAGTGAGATGGGTGTGCTGCTGCAGCACCTCTGAGAGGAGGCAGCTGGCTCCTCTTCCCCAGCGCTGCCCTAGTTATGGGGTCTGGGACTGAGTGCATAGCCTGCTTCAGGAAGCAGCACACAGCTGGGGCTCCACTGCGAGTTCCCCTGGGCAGCCTGCCTGTACAGAGACACTGGCTATGCCACCTTGGGCCGCTGCAGGTGTTCAGCAGGCAGCTGCACTGTGCTAGGGTCAGGGGACAGCTCTGGTGCCTGTCCCCCTCGCCTCTCCAGTTCTGGGTGCTTCTGGGTGATTTAGAGGCCCCACAGCACCCAAGGAGCCAGTTACCGACCCTTGCAGGGGCAACAGAGCAAGGGAGGCAGTGACCGGACCAGGGGTGGAACCCGAGCGCCAGCCTTCTGCTGCTGCAGTTGCCTCTCTGGATGGACGCTTCCCATGAGCAGGTGGCACCAGACAGCTTCGTGGGTTGTGCTGTCCCTGGGACCCACGAGAAAGGGCCCCATTAGTGCTCCAACTCACCGCGGGGTGAGGAGGCCCCAGCTGGCCCCCAAAGGCTGAGCTTGGTCTCCCCTTGCTGACACCTAATCCATCCTTCAGAAATGACTTCCTCTCAGGTTTTACTTTATTTTTTATTTAGTTCTTTATGTTATTTGTACCTTGCTTTCTCCTACAAGACAAACTGTGCGATATTTAAGCTTGGGTATTGGTTTATTTCACTTAACACCATGGTCATCCCTAAACAGCAGATGGCAGGACACAGGGAGATGGATCTGTGCAGGTGGGAAGGGGACAAGAGACGGAGGGAGGGGAGGGAGGAGGGAAAAGAAAGAGGCCGTGTCTTGTGCACGGCCAACCTCCAGGATGAGTGCAGCCACTGTGTACTGCAAACAGGGACTGTTAAAAAAATGTTTAAATGAGAAAAACAAAACAAATATGACTTCCTCTCTCTGGGCTGTGGCTCTGTGTTCTGCAAGACATAGTGTCTGACAAGACACTGCCTCAAATGTGCTGGTTCCCAGGGCTCGGAGGGGAGCAAGCTGGATTCCCCCACAGCGTGATGTCTTGATTGGACTTTCCCTTCCCCTGGTTCATGCCCACTTGGGGATTCAGGACATTCTGGGAGGTGCCAGGGAAGCAACTGATGGATGGCAGACAGGAGACCAAACAGTTAAGACAGACCAAGAGGCAGGTGGTCAGGAAGAAAGGATCTGCCTGAGGATAACAACTCCTGCTCAGGCAAGGGCGTGGCAGAGCCTGGAGGCAGGGACGCAGAGCAGGCCCAGGAGTGAACGCTGGGGACAGGTCAGAAGTATGTGTCCATGGTGGTTCTGAGGACCACAGAGCCATGGCTGAGCTTGTAGGGTCTGGGAGCAGTGTGAGGCCAGTGAGACTGGTGCCCAGCTATGGGCGGGATGCCACTTGCCCACTCAGGGCTGGGCACAGCCTGAGGTCGGGACAAGAGGAGGCCAGGGTGGGATCTGGGGAGACAGGAGGGTGGGGAGCTGTCTGTAGCCATAGCCCAAGGGCTAGGCCAGCCAGGGCTACAGGAAAGGGACCGCCATGTGAGTGAGCTTGGCGCGCTAAGGACAGGGTGGGGCTGCTGGAGACAAGGATGACCCGGCCTCGGGCTTAGGCAGAAGAAAGGACCAGGGTCCTTTGAGGAGACACAGGCCAGGGGATGAAACAGACTGGGAAGCAGAGGTGAGGCAGGTTGGTCACAGGTGCAGGACCCTGGAGAGGGGGAGCCGTGGGGTTGGGGATGGACACCACCAGCTGGTGTGGGTCACCGGATGAGACACAGCATGTCAGTAACAGTGGAAGCCAGGCAGGGACCAAGAGAAGAGGCCCTGGAGCGGGTGGGAAGGAGCTCTGGGCGCCGGGAGAGCCCAGCCGGCAGGGAGTGGCCGGCTTCATGACTGCGCTGCAGGGGACTGGAGCGCCCCTTCCCATCTCCACAGGAGCTGGAGTGAAAGAATGACGTCCTGGACAGAGAGGAGGTTAAGGGTGGAGTGCTTGTTGGAAACAGGGGGAAAGAGCTCCTGATGGGGTCCAGGTGGCGCGCTGGAGAGCAGGTGCTGGGCTGCCTTCCTCTGCTGGGCTTTCCTGGATAAGCACAGAGCAGGAACTCGCCTAGCACAGCGATCATCTGTCACGGGGGCTCTGTGGGTTTAGAACGCACAACTGGAGCTTACGCTGTGTGAGATCGTCTACAGAAAACCAGTTACTCAGTGAGTCCACAGGAAACCCGCTGCCATATGACTCTAAGTTCCCGCGCCCCAGGTGGTGGGAGGGAGGGGCTGTTCACTAACTTAGTGTGCTCTGCCTGGGGGTTTCTGTCCTGGGAGGAAAGGTTCTTGCCCACACTTTCTTATCCTAACTTTTTCTCCTTTTTTTCTCTGTTTGCTTTTACTCTTCTAAACTTAGCTACCTTCATGGCTCGAACCATCACTGAACTCCATCTGATGCTATTTTTCTTGTATCCAGCTGACTTTACAGCCACCCCTCTTACACTTGGGCATCCGGGGTCTTGCTTACCCTGGAGAGACACAGCCAGTCTGCTGTGGCCCTGAATAGCCCCCATCTTCTCCACGGCTCTCACACCCCAGGACAGCCCAGGACAGATGCTGGAGCCCTCACGGAGCCCCTCCGCTAGCCTGGGGGTCCCTGGAGCCGCTTGGTCATGCTGGCTCACCCAGAAGCCACAGTAAAGGTGCAGAGCCACGCACATTCCTTATCCTGCTGCCTCTGACCACCCCGTGCTTCCTGGGTGGCCCCAAGCAGCCCTGTGTGCCCCGCCTCCTGGCATCTGTGAATGACAGATGTTTCTTCCAATGGCATTGGCCTTTCTGTTGGTTCCTCAGCCACCGTCATGATCATGCCCCAGCAAAGCCCACAAATGCTGCCAGGCTTAGCACCTCACCAAGGCCTTATCAACCACTGAGTGCTGATAACCGGAACCCGGCTTTTCTCTACCGTCCCACGTCCTGAGCCTGTTCTCCTGCTCCACTGGAGCACTGGGAACACTGATTAAAAAAAGAAAAAAAAAGCCCCAGGATAATGAAGAAATCTACTTAGAGTGGCAGTATCCAGTCTCATGTCTTCTGGAATGAATTAGTCCCAGGAAAATGACAGAGGTTGTTCCTGTTTGAAAGCCAGAGCAGCACTGTGCAGTGAGCTGTTGGGGTGCAGGTGGCATTCCCGATGCCTCAGACCCCCGCTGTGCACCCCTGAGTACCCACACACTGTGACGGGCCTGGGTGGCTGATGGCTCAACAGACCCCAGCTTGTTGTCGGCCACAAAGCCTCACGATGACCTCAAGAGCACAGGCTCCCTGGCCGAGAGAACCAGCTTTCAGGCCCCTTTAATCATGTCCTTTGCCTGTTGAACAATTCATGTTCTGAAGCTATTTATATCTGCTCCTCCAGGCAACCCAGCCAGACGGGGAGCTGGCGAGGAGCCCCTGCCACGCCTGAGTGCTGCTGTGTGCGTGGGGCTGGGTTCCCAAGTCGGAGAGCACGTTCTTTGTGGTGCCTTTGCCGTGGCTGCCGGTCGGCCCCTCCTGGCCTCTTTTGGGGGAGCGACCAGGGTCTGGTCCCTGCTGCCGTGGACGTGAGTGCAACGGCCGACCACAACTGTGTGACTCACGCTGCAAGCATCCCGTGGCCTCCCCACTGCCCTTCCCAGCCTGGCCATGAGGCCCTGGGCTCCCAGGCCCCAGCTATGCTTGTGCAAGACTGGATCTGGGACCCAGGGCTCAGGGTGGGCCTGGGCACCACGTGCAGACAGTATCACAGGTACTTTGTGGGCCTCACCCTGGGCCAACTGGCCATGGAATTCTGGCAGACCCTCTGGACACTCCTGAGGTCCTGAAGTCCAGCTGGGGCCGCCGTGGTTGCTGGAGCTGGGCTCTCCTAATGCGTGGTCCCTATGTCTGTCTCAGGACGGGAGGCCTGGCTGGCTGCACTCCACGTTCTGGTGAGGTCACGTCCCCACCCTCCTCCCTCTCCCCCTCCCAGGATACCCCCCCCCGGGGGCAGCAGCAGCCAGCTGGGGGCAGAGTCACCCAGAAGAAGGGCTCCCAGAGCAAGGTGGGCAGAGACTGGGCCCACCACCCCTGCTCTGCAGCCCCAGGCTCCCCTTCCGCCAACCCCTTCTCCCCTCACATCCTCCCGCTCAGGCCCTCCCTCCCTCTCCTCTGACTTCATTCTTGACCTGCAGCCAGTGAGGGGCTGCGTGGTCCTGGGGGGCCTGGCTCCTCCACAGAGAGGCCAAGCTGGTGGGGCCGTGCTGGCCTCCTCACAGCCAGCCCTGCCTAGGACACCCCAATGAGGGCTCTGCCTCTGACCCCTCCCCTCGAGGAGTCCCTGCCCTCCAGCCAGGCATCTCATCGGTGTCTCGGGGTGCAGCCCCCACCCCCCAGTGCCTCCTCAGCCCCTCCCCACACACTCGCTCTCTGCATCCTGCTCCAGCGCGCTGACCTCAGGACCCGCTCCCCGGTCTGTGCTGGCCGAGCCCTGCTGACACACCTGCTCCCTCCACTTGTGCCCAGGGCCAGCAATTTGAAGACAGTTGCCTACCTGCCACTTGTCTGGACCATCTCGCCCCCTGCGCTGGGACGGGTCTCCTCCCTCACCCCTCATCCCTCCCCTTTTTCTTTGTTTTTGGGTCTCTCAGTCTCTCTCTCTCTGCCTCTCTGGTGCTTAGCACAGTATTTATCATAAAACATGCTCCATGGTGTTTGTTGAATGACTGATTGAATAGGGGCTCTTGCAGGAGCCCCCTGAGGACTGAGTCTTGCCCTCAGCAGTTCTAGTACTGTCCCCCAAGAGCCGAGTCTGTGTGGAGTCTCTGTAATGATTTCCAGGGTGGCCTGGGTCTGGGGGTCAGGATTGCCCAGTGGGTCCCTGCTGATTCACGGAGTTCTCTCTGCAGGTCTGTCTCTGAGGTGACCCTAGGGACAAACACTGGGGTGGAATGGCTTCCTGGGGGTCTGAGGCATCCTTCGGAACCTTCCTTGTCCCAGACGTTGTGTGCTTGGTGGCTGGGGACCTGGCCAGTGGGGAGAGTTGGGGTGGTCATGTGACTTCAGCTGCTGGATGCTGAGCCCTTGGGAGGGACACAAGGAGCTGCCCCTCTCTGCTGGTTCAACCCACAGCAGCCCAGCTGCCCCACTGGGCACCACGAGGTCCTAGTAGGGTACAGAGTCCTTGGGAGCTCCCTGGGGCCCGGGGACTCATTCCTTTCTTCCTCATGAGGACCCTGGGCACCGCCAGAGGCAGTGACACCCTCTGGTCAGGAAGGGCTTGGTGGCCGAACCCCAAACACCCGTGCAAGCCCTGGGTACCCAGCCCAACTGAAAGCTCAGCTTCCTCCTGGGTGAGGACCGGTTTATGCCCCAAGGGATAAACCTGCTCAGTTCCCAGGACTGCAAGAGAGTGTCCCCTACTCCTGAGGGGTGTATTGGAGAGGTGCCTTTGGGGTGACTGGGGCTACATGAGGTCACAAGGGCAAGGCTTGGGGTGGGGTCAGTGCCCTCAGTGGAGGAGACCCCAGCTCACTCTCCTACTCCGGGCCAGAAGTGCCTCTCCCATCTCGTACCTTCAGCCTCAAGACAGAGCAGGGGTGCCTGAGCAGCCCAGCTGGGTCACCATCACAGCTCCAAGGGCAAGGACACCCTCTTTCCGACTAGTTGCTGTCCCCCTTCTCCAGGCTTGTGCCCAGGCTGTAGCATCCCTACTGGTTTGACATTGTTAACAGTCACCTCTCCCAAGGGAGAGCCCTTAGCAGGGGCAAGGCCCCAAAAGCGTGGCCCCAAAGCGGCAGCCACGCCAGAGCCCGTTCACTGCGGAGCGCTAGGCGGACCAAGCACAGCACAACTCCTGGGATCCCTCCAGGGGCCTCGCTGTGACGCTGTCCTCTGGACTTGCGCGGTGATGGCCTGCCACCGTTTCTGCCCAGTGCCCCTGGGCCAGAGAGGCCACCAGGGGCCCCTGGTGCTGCACACACAGCACTCGTTGTCTCAGCCGCTCTGGTTCTGCGGTCTGGTGGGTCTTCCCCCCAGCCTACTAGGAAGAGAAAAGAAAGGGTCTAGGCAAGGAACCAGCAACCGAAGCAGAGTCCGTGTAACCTGAGCGCGGTTATTTCCTCCGTGTGTGCCTCAGTTTCCCCACCTATAAAATGAAGCTCAGTGCTTGTCTGTGCACCTGCTGGTGCTGAAGCTCCTGAGCGGTAGCCTTGGGACCCAGCACGAGTGTCTCCCAGAAGGAGGGAAGGACCCTTCGGCCCTCCGCGTTAGTTTGGTGTGGTCCCTCCCCCTGCTGCCTGGGAAGGCCCGGTCCCACCAGCCCGCATCCTCCTGCAGAGAAGGAACAGAGCTGCACCCCACGTATAATCCCCCCATTTTGCCCACCTCTCCCCGCATCATGCTTTTCTCCTTCCAAAAACTCAAACACTGCTCAATCCCAAGAGACGTGTACTTCCTCTGTCCCCGATCCACATGGCCCCAGCCTTCCGAAATTTCTGCCCCTGCACCTGGTCCCAAGGCCAGGTTTGGAGCCCCCTGGCTCTGTCTGGGTCGCCACCCACTGCACATCTCTGCTGGGCTGGAAAACACAGAGAACATGAGGCCCTGGAAACGGGGAGCTGTGCTGTCTGTCGCGCCCAGCCTGCCAGTTCCAGCGAGTCTGGAATTGTCATCAGCCTGCTGGTCACAGACCAGTGAACAGCGCCAGCGTGTTCACCGGCTTCCTGGACGGAGCAACCACGGCCTCCGTGAGGCGAGTTTTCCATGAGTGGGGAGGTCTCTCTGCGTGCCCAAGGGGGTGTCATTCATTCCAGGGTCTGATGCTCAGCCCAGTTCGGGCCTGGTCCCCGGATGTTGGGGCCAGTTCTGTGCATGAGCAGAAAGGCATGGGTCCTGGTTACACAGCCAAGGCACATGATACCCCAGGTATCACACAAACTGGTGGCTGGGGTGCAGGCTTCGGGGTGGGCTGTGGTCTGGGGAGGGAGGGAGAGAAGAAGGGGGGACCAAGAGGACTGGATGCACACAGACACACAGACACACACACACACACACACACACACACACACACGTCCATCCTAGGGTCAGCCCTGAGCACCACTCTCTGGCCAAGTTCTGTCATTTCTTGAGCTGCAGATCAAAAAGCTTGGGCTCTTAATGATCAAGGGACCTGGGGGCTAGGAGAGTTAAACAGTCCCATTTCTACTTGGTCATCACATTCTCCCTCTGTAAAGGAGTGTCGGCTGCTGGTCCCCAAGCAGAGTTGGAATCCGCTTACAAACAGAATGGAGAAGACAAGCCCACCCAGGCCATGGGGGCAGGCAAGAAGGTTCCTGCTCTGCGCTGCTGTGCTGGGCCACCACAGCTGTCCTGACCTCAGGCTTTCCTGTGTGGGCACTGCCCCAGACCACTGAAGGGACGGTGTCATCCGTCCCCTCCTTGGGTCTTGGAGTGGACAGACCCATCACTTCTGGGCTTGCCAGGGTGAAGCCAGCCTGGCATTTCCCCGGCCTCATTCCTGAGCACCTGAAAGTGCCCACTCTTCACCCTGAGGACATGGCAGGCACTTCTGGGCCTCAGGGAGCATCTTGCCCTGATGTGGCTCTAGCCTGGGGCTTGCTTGCCTCCAGGAGGCCAGTCATTGTCCTGTCATAGCAATGGTTGTACCCGGTGGAGCTTCCAGTGGGTGTGAACACTGCCTAAAGCGCCCAGAGGGGCGCAGCACGTTTGAACGGAGGCAGAAGGGTACTTTCCTTCTTGGAGAGACAGGCCAAGCAGGGCTTGGAGTGTAAAGTGACAGGGTGGGCCAGGGCGGGGCAGTGAGAGGACCCAGGGAACCTAGGGGACCCAGTAGAAGTGTGTGTCCATTCCCCGTGGGAAGTGCCACCATAGCTGGATGGCTGGCTTCCCTTGGCCGTGGGACCGACGCCCCGATCATTCCCTCCTGGTCTCTCCAGCTGGCTGGGAGGTCTTGCGTGACACTGCACCTCATGGTTCTTGTGTGTTTCCTTAAGGACAGCTTTGCTCTGGCTGTAGGGACCAGCCTGAAAAGAACTTAAAGCTCCTTAGAGATCTACAGAGCCCTGAGCCAGAGATGCCACTGTGACGTGGGAGAGGTTGTGGTCACCAAGCCCTGCCACTCACCCCGCCCCCCCAGAGGGCACAGCTGGGGGACTGTGAAGCCTCTGGCACAGTCCTCCCAGCCCCCACTGCATCTGGGTGGGCCCCAGGCTGCTGCGCACAACTTTGATTCTGCAACTTTTTCCAAACCCGAGCATGATTCATGTCTCAGACCGGCTGGTGGAATTTCTCACACCCGGAGCTGAGGTACCGTCTGTACTTCCCAGAGCTCCTGCTCCTGCTCCTACTGTCCGGCCGCCCAGAGGGACAGTGCGCAGCAACCGCATTCCTCCTGGATGAGGCTCTGGGCCTTATCGCAGCGACCTGCAGACCCAGGGCGCCCGGCATTCTTTATACGGCCCAGGCTCACACTTTTGACAGGCCCAGTAATCCCCCAGGTGTGGGGTAGCTTGGGGGCACGACCCTGCCCTTTACTAATAAACCTCACCGTCCCTACTCCTCCCCACACTGGCCCTTCTCTCCCCAAGAGAGAAAGTCATCAGCCGGTTGCACAGGTCCCTGCCAAGTGTCCCAAACAAGGCAACCTCTTGTGAGGACAGAGGTTAACACCATGTTCGCACAGGGCTATAAAGAAATGAATGACTCTTGCCTGGTTAATTGCTGTTTGGGTTCCTCAGGACAATGACAGCATGTCATTTTCTCCTGCCTTTTATCTGGGGACTGGGTGGCTGTGCACAGCCCCCACCTGGGCTGGAGTGATGGGAGCTAAAGGCCACACAGAGGCTGAGATGACTACAGTGACAGGACAGGTGGAGAGGGGCCAGCAGCACTGTCCTCAAGAGGGGCGTGACGTGGTCCCCTGGGCATGGAGGCAGGGCTGGTCTGCTGCACATGTGGAAGCAGAGGGACAGCAACTGGCCTGGCAGAAAGAGTGGGCGTCTGGGTCATGGAGGCGGCTGTGCCCCCGAGGGACGTTCCTAAGGCTGGACTCGGAGCCACATCCATTTTTATAAGGCCTAACAACGGCTGCGTAGTGTAACTCTGGGACTCAGGGAGAGAGTAGGGGGGGACAGAGAAAGAAGGAAGGAGGGAGGGAGGAGGAGAGGAGGTTCGAAGGAGGGGAGAGGAGGAGGAAGCAGAGGGAGACGAGAATGTGCCTCAAGTGAGCAGCAGCTCCTAAGTCTTCCTCTGCAGCTGCCGGCCCCTCTGCCCTTGGAAGCTGCATATCTTTGCGTGCTGACCCCAGACCTGGACACGTGGAGTCAGGGTCCCCAGGCGCTGCCTCTGAGCAGAGCTTTCCTTCCCCTCAGTCACCAAAGAAGTGCTGTCGTAGGAAAGCGGGAGGCAGCTGTGCGGTGCCGGCTACTCCGGGAGCTGGAATCTAGACTGAGTTCCTCGTGGAATTAAAATTCCATTCATGCACACTCCGCCTCAACTCCAATTTCCTTCCCAGCCCCAGCCCTCGCCCTCCCGCTCCCTGCGCGCTGGAGCCGGGGCCCAAGTGCCTTGGCACAGGTACGGCCCGAAGAAAACACGGCTGGCCCGGGGCCTGTCCTCTCCCCGCCGCTCAAGCTCTGCTTTGTCACTTTGTATTACATCGTGGGCATTTTTCCTGCTGCTGAGTAGTTCTCAAAGCCTGTTTTTCTCCTTGCCTTTATTAAATCAGATATGGGTGAGACTCAAGGCGTGATTCATCCCCAGGCAACTTTCCCTCCATCTGGGAATCTGTGAAATCAAACAGGTTATGTTCTTTCAAAATACAATGGTCAGGGAGGCATGGAATAGGCGGTCCCACTCCCAAAGGCAGAAATGGGAAGGAGGAAAGGAAGGAAGGAAGGAGAGAAAGAAGGGGGATGGGTAGGCTAATGGCTTCCTCGTGAGTCCGGAACCCAACAGGCAAACAGCATGAAACCTCAAGGCACTGGATTATTTTCTTGGACCCAAGGACCTTCATTCCAAAGACACTGGGCAGGAATGGTCCCCAGGATCTGGGTGACCCCACCCTGGCTCTGCCATCGCCACCCCAGGCTAGTGACAGGTGGCTCTATCCCTGGCTCCAGCAGGCGCTACTGTAGGGGCCGCTCTGTGGCCTTCCCTGCGGGCTCCGGGGGACTCCCTCTGAAACTCAAGCAGAGGCAGGATTGTCCTGGGTTCGTGAACCCTGGGAACTGCTCTGGAAGGTGAGGCCCTAAGCAGCGAGCGTGGGGCCCCATGGCTGCCCAGGGCCCCTCCTTTAAATCTTTCCGTACCTGGCACTCTGGGCCTGCATTGGGAGTGAGGCTCTGAACCATGCAAGACCCTTCTTTAGCACCCTGGATGAGAGCCCCTGGCTCTAATTCTGCCGCCACACCCTAGGTGTTCTTTCTGCCGCACACTCGGTCCTTCCTTTCAACTAGGGGCCACTGAGACTTTCCCACATGTTTAAGTTTTGCTTCCCTTTAGATTAGAAATTCCCTCTTCAAACCATTCATTTTTTTCTCGCATTTTACTATATACATTCAAGAGAAGCTAAGCTGCACCTTCAGCACTGTGCCCAGAAATGTCTTCAGCCAACCGCCCTATCCCATTCCTCAGATTTCACCTGTGCAGAACACCCAGGAGCCCGAGTCAGCTGAGGTCTCGGACTCTCAGTAACGAGATGCCTTTCCCCAGCACCAGCCCCAGGCGAGGCCCCGTGGCCTTGGCTTTGCTGTCCTATTGCTGTCAGGTGTCCCTGGCGGCCTCTAGCACCTGTGCTCCTCCCTGGGCAGGGCCGCCCCGACAGCCTTCGCTAGTCGCTGGCTCCGCTGCTGTCCAGTCCAGCGCCGCATCTGCACGAGCCCTCTTCTGATTTTCAGTCTTACTCTCTGTGGGCTGCCCTCACAAAACGTCACGACCCGGTGACAGCGCACAGAGGGCAGGGGATTGTTTCCCACAGTCTGGGGCTGCAAAGTCCAAGAGGCCAGCAGGCTCAGTGTCAGGAGGGCCAGGGACCTGGATCACGGATGGCGGCTTTGGGCTGTGTCCGCTCTGGGTGAGGAGGGCGAGCAGCTCCGGGGGCGGAACTCATCTGCATGAACCCCGTTGTGGGGCTTTGTCCTCGGAACGAAGGGCCCACTCCCAACCATCACGTCGGGATCGAGCTTCAGCCAAGAATTTGGGAGAGGAGATGCAGCACCCAGACTGCAGCATTTATTTTATTTTAATCGATAAACTGTGCTGTAGAGCAGCCTTAGGTTCCTAGCGAAACGGAGCAGGAAGTAGAGCGGTGACAATGACACGCCATTGTCACTCCAAATTTGGGGCTTGCCCTGGGATTCACTCTGGGTTTCTGTATTCTGTGGGTTTGGACAAATGGACTAGCATGTGGCGAACACTACCGGGCCATCCGAAAACAGTTTCAGTGACTTGAAAGTCTCCTGGGCTCAACCTGCTCCTCCCTCCTGTGCCCTGGTAGCCACCACTCATTCTATTCTCGCCACAGCTCTGCCTTGTCTGGATGCCAGCGCTGGAATCAGCCAGGAGGGAGCCTTTGTCAGCTTCTCTCACTTAGCAATAAATACTTACATTTCCCCTTTATCTGTTAGGGGTTGCTGGCCTATTTCTTTCTCAGCTCTGATGTACATCCTCCTATGTGGCAGTTCCACCGTTCATGTGTCCATTTACCGTCTGAGGGACATTTTGGTTGCTCCCAGGCTTTAGCAGTTATGAAGGAAGCTGTTAAAAGTGTCCATGTGAAAGCTTTTATGCAGACAGAAGCTTTCAGTTCATTAGGCTCCATACCAAGGAGTGAGATTGCTCCAACATGTGGTACTAGCGCAGTGTGTTTAGTTTTGTAAGAAACTGTCAAACAATCTTCCAAAATGACTGCACCACTTTGCATTCCCAGCAGCACTGATGAGTCCCGTGTCTCCACCCTCTGTGGCAGTGCACTGTGTTGGTGTTCTGGTTTTGGCCATTCCAATAGGAGTGTGGCAGTATCTCATTGTGGCGTTAGCCTACAGCTCACCGAGGACTCATCGCATTGGCACATATTTATACGTCTTTGCTAAGGCGCCCGTCCAGCTCTTTTGCCCGCTTTTAAATGAGATTGTTAATTTTCTTATTGTTAGGTTTTAAGAGTCCTCTGTGTGTTTTGGAAAGCAATCCTTCATCAGCTGTTTGCTTTGCAAATACTTTCTCCGAGTTTGTGGTTTGCCTTCTTGTTCTCTTGGCATTGCCTTTTGCAGAACATAAGTTTTTCAAACATCTGAGTGAACTTCAGCTCATCAGTGATTTCTTTCAAGGGCCCTGCCTTAGGCGTTACGTCTAGAAGTCATGGCCATATTCCGGCTCCTCGAGATCGCGGCCTGTTATCATCTAAAAGTTTTATAGTTCCGCGGTGCACAGTTTGGTCTCTGGGCCTCTCTGAGCTCGTACTTGTGGGGGATGTAAAGTCTGTGTCCACTTTCATCTTGTAACTCAGGGACACCCAGCTTTTCCAGCACCGTTTATTGAAAAGTCAGTTTCTGCTCCATAGTGTTGCTCTTGCCCCTCTGCCCAGAGCCAGGATTGCGGTGTTGGTCTCATGGGTCATATACTGTGTTTTTCCAGCTTCTGATCTCAGATATGGACTTCGTGGCTGTTACTGCTTTCCTGGTAACAGTTATGTCATAGTCACCTCGGCAGTACGCAAGCAGGATTCATAGGTCAAGGCCTAGGAATACTTCGCAGCTCTTGGTGCAAAATGTCAAATTCTCCTCCAGAAATCCCAAAGCAATTTGTCATCAGGATAAGAAATATCCACTCACCCAAACCTTGCCAACAATGTGTTCTTATCTTAAAAATCTTGGGGTTGTTCCCAAAAGCTGTGCTATTTTAATATAGGTTTCTCTAATTATTAGTGAGTTTGAACAATTGTTTCAAAAGTTGGTTGACTGTTTTTGCTGTTACCTTTCTGTGTATGTCATTTTTTAGCCTTTGCTTTAGTCATTTGTAATAGTCTTTTAAAGGCAAAGAATGTTGATTTCTGTCTTTCGGTTTATTTCCGCATGTTTTTCTCCAATTGTCTTTATCTATTACTTTGGTTCACCATGTTTTCATACTAATAGGACTGGAAGCCTGTTTTATTGCATTTCATGTTTTCTTTGTTTTTTATGTTTACAAAAGTCTTTGCCACCTGGAGATTATATGAATACCGTCATCTACTTTTAACGTCGACCTTTGTTTCCCCTCTCATTTCCGAGCCATTCATTCACCTGGGCAGTTTGGGGTCAGGGCCCAACTTTAAGTGAAGATTCTCCCCTAAACAGCTACCAGTTACCTGGCCATTGGTCACTGTTGCAAGGTCTTCTCCATTTCCATTGACCTGAAATGTTTCTTGAAAAGGGGCCTATCATCAGATAAAGATGACAGTCATTATTCCTGTGCATCTTGGAAAGTTGAAGAACAAGACATGGATGACATCTTCAAGTTGAAGAGAAACTCAAGTCATCTCCTCTAGTTCAAGCCTTTCACCAAAGCAAATCCAGAATGCTCTCAACAGTCTCCAAATTACAGCTATTACAGCTGACATTATTAGCGATGAGAAATCACCCTAATTCATAAATTCATCTTTGTTCTGAAAAAAAAGGGGGGGAGTGTTATGGTTGATACATTGTGTCAACTTGGGGAATCTGGAGGTTTATGAGTGATTCAGCAGGAAGCCGGGGTGCTTACTTTGTAAACATCCTGAGCCTGTGGAAGAGGAGGGCATGGAGACTGTGTGAGAGGTACACGCC
Source organism: Dinomys branickii (assembly GCA_004027595.1). Classification (NCBI taxonomy): domain Eukaryota; kingdom Metazoa; phylum Chordata; class Mammalia; order Rodentia; family Dinomyidae; genus Dinomys; species Dinomys branickii. Next base: position 75,871 of record PVLD010007339.1, on the reverse strand, counting down.
CCCTGGGTGGGGGTAGGCTGTTTACAATGTAGGGGAGAAAAGGAGGCTGCTTGCAGCCATTCCTCCCTTTTGCTGGTTGGTTTTGCTGTGCTCTGCTGCCCTGAACAGTTTGCCCTCTACCATGTGCCACTCTGCCTCTGAACCAGCCAAATATGGACTGAAACCTCCACAAACTGTAAGCTAAATAAACCTTTCCTTCCTTCATTGTGGGTGTTGGGTATTTTGTCTCAGCAACGAGAGAAAAGTAACCAAGACAGAATTTGGTACCAGCAGAGTGGGGTCGTTGCTGTTGCTGTACCTGACCATGTGGTTCAAGAACCTTTGGAAATTGCTTGTGGGAAGAATTTGGAAAGGTTCAGAGATGTCGCCTGAAAGGGAAGCACTGGAACGCCTTCGGCTGTTCTGTATGGAAGATTATGTTCAGAGCTTGGAAGACCAGAAGGCTTATAGAAATCCTGCCGGTAAAGACTGGATTTGGAAGGTTTCTGATGGGAAGGACTGCATTGGTTGTTGGACTCCAGATGATGTATGTTATGGCTTGGCAGAAAGTTTGTCTGCATTTTGCTCGTGTCCAGAGACTGCCTAAGACAGAGATTAAGGCTGGCAGCAAACTGATAAATCTGGCAAAAGAAATTTCAAGGCAGTCGAATGTTGGGGCAGTGGCATGGCTATTGTTGGGGGCTTTTAGCCAGATTTATACTGACAATCAAGAGCAAAGACCCCAGCAGGATGATTTAAAATGTGAGTTTGGCCAGAAAGGAAGCTCCAGTAAAACTGTGGACTGAAAAGGTAAGGCCAAGGTGATCTCTATTGCTATGAAGGAACAAGAGAATGGAAAAGATGACCTGAGGGCATCACAAGAAGCAAGTCTCCACCCTTTTCAGCCTCAAAACTGTAAAGGTGAGAGACCTTGCCTTGAGAAGGAAGCCAAAGGGTGCCTTGTTCCAGAATGGCGGCGGTGGCCACACCAGGTTCCAGAATGGAGACGACATAGAAAATTTGCTCCTCAGAATTGGATTCAGTGTGCCCAGTGATCCAGGCACTCGACCCCTATGGCCAAGAGAGAGGAAAGTTTGGCTACTGCTCCAAGTAGCAGCAGACCTTGGCATCATCCACGTGGCCCTGGCTTTAGATGCATGGAAAATGCAAGAGTTCTGAGGTTAAAGAGGCTTCCACCCAGATTTCAGAAGACCTGGGAGGCCAGGCAGTGTGCCCTGGAGAGGGCAATATGTGAGGCTGTGAATGTGAAGCAAAAGGTGCCCTGGAGTCCTCAGAAGTTTAGAAAAGACAGGAGTGTGGATCATCTGAGAAAAGCTGCAACTGGGGAGCAAAGCAGACCTAAGAGAGAAGCCGTGGGAGCTGTAACCACCAGAAGTGCCATAGGGGTGGACTCATGGAAGCCCTTTGGAGCTCACAATGTGCCACAAGTTGCTTCAGATGCTGCATGTAGAATTATAGGACATAATGTTAGCCCTGCTGGATTTTGGACTTGCTTTGGTCCCAATGCTCTATGTTATTCTGTTGGTGCCTTTTGGAATGGTAATGTTTATTTTGTGCCTTTAAATGTTGGAGGTGTTTAATTTTCATTTGTATGGGGGAAAATATTATGATCCTAATATAAGCATGTCTTTGTATCTGGAAACTGGTTTAAGGAAATGTGTCTGATTGCCAAGTTGACAAGGGCTGGAATGTTATAGTTGATACATTGTGTCAACTTGGGGAATCTGGAGGTTTATGAGTGATTCAGCAGGAAGCTGGGGTGCTTACTTTGTATACATCCTGAGCCTGCGGAAGAGGAGGGCATGGAGATTGTGTGAGAGGCACATGCCCCTGGGTGGGGGTAGGCTGTTTACAATGTAAGGGAAGGAAAGAGGCTGCTTGCAGCTATTCCTCCCTTTTACTGGTTGTTTTGCTGTGCTCTGCTGCCCTGAACAGTTTGCCCTCTGCCATGTGCCACTCTGCCTCTGAACCAGCCAAATATGGACTGAAACCTCCACAAACTGTAAGCTAAATAAACCTTTCCTTCCTTCATTGTGGGTGTTGGGTATTTTGTCTCAACAACGAGAGAAAAGTAACCAAGACAGGGAGTCTATTTCCAAATCTTTCACTCACCCTTGCTGGTCTCTGGCATGACACCAGCCAGGCCCACACGTCTGAAATCACCGGGGCCCCGCTCATGTCATAGCTCACTCTGTACTTTCCCCCAAAGGCCTTGGTTGCTCTCTTACCTGTTTATTCTTTGATTTTAAAGTTATTTTGTTGAAGTGCCCTCCTGAGATACTCTGAGTCATAAGAATCCACACATGGGGACAGGTCCTTACTGTCCTTCCAGAGGTGATTGTCGTCTTCAGGGCTGTGTGCAGTGAAAGGCCAGGGCTGGCGCAGTGAGGAGCCCACTAGGAGTCCAGTATGGAGGTGCCCATCAGCAGGAGGGAGGCCTCTCCCGTGCCCTGGGGAAGCCACCTAGGAAGGGTTTGCCACCCTCCTGGGAATGTGTAACTGCATGTCAGTGTCACATGCTCTGCCATCTCACAGCACCTAGGTGGTCCAAGGCCTCACCTGAAGTCTTGGTGACTGATGCGGACTGGAAGCACCTTGAGAATGACTAAAACGAGAGCCACAAGCCCTCATGTGTTAGAAGGATTAGAAAACAGTGGAAGTATGGGCCGGACATGCTGGTGCACACCTGTAATCCAGCCACTGGGGAGGCTGAGGCAGGAGGATAGCAAGCTTGGGCACAGACAACTTCACAATATCCTGTCTCAAAAGTAAAAGGTAGAAAGGAAATGTGCCCCATGTGGTTGAAGGAGATTGAAACTCTGAGTAAGGAGTGAACAGACTTGGAAACAGAACCCAGTATAACCACTTAAATGGAAAATATTTTAACTGAAATAAAATACTCAGTGAATGGGTTTAACCACAAATTAGACACAGCTAGAGAGCAAATCAGTGAATCAGGAGACTAAGTTACGGAAATTACCTCAACTGCCGCACAGAAAGAAGAAGAGCAGAAGCTGGAAAAGAGAAATGAGACACACCTGGGACACCACAGTAGTGGAATAAGTCACACAGAGAAGGAGAAAGAGCTCATGTTTTCCCTCCCATGCAGAAAACACTGATAACTTGGAAGTAGAAGGGAGAGACTAGGACTGGGAACGGTGAGGGGAGAGGGAGGAGGCAGAGGGGGGCTGGACGCGATTGGTGCGCTGTATATGCATGTGTGGAAATGTCGCCGTGAAACCCATTCGTCTGCACAGTCAACACCTGTTAATAAAATATAAGGAACCCTGGCCACAGAAGGATAGGGTCTCACATCTGTCAAAGGAGAGAGAGGCAATATTCGGGGAAATGATGGCCAAGATTTCCCACGAACTGGTTAAAGTCCCTGGTCTTCAAGCTCATCAAGCCCATCCAACCCAGAGCAGGCCAAAAAGCCACACTGTACTTAGAGACATGAATGAAAAGCCAGAGCCCTGAAGGGTGATAGACAGACCTAGAAATTCCGTGGAGAGAAGATAAGCTTCTCACAATTACCAGGTGCTCAGTGCAACGGGAATGACGACCAGACCGGGTCCTGACACCGGTCCTCAGCATGCTTGCTGGAGGCCAGAGGGGAGGGAAGGCCCAGCTCTACTTTCTTAGGAAGAGAGGCCCACATGGAATGTGTGTTCCCTAAAGACGTGGCTTCTAAGAAGAAGCACAAATGGCAGATGAGAGGAAAGTGGAGATGATGGCAAAGAAAGTGGCACAGATGTGGGCAAACATAATTAGACACTGACCAAAAGGGAAACCAGTAAAAATACCCTACAGAATTGTATATATCCAGGAAAGGATGTTTTCAGTTCAAGAGTTTTAGATCCTTATTGTATGGGAGTGAGGTAGATCTACGAGGAGCGATTGAAAATGATAGTGAATATTTAAACTGAAAAGCTGTATCATAGTGAAGACGCTTTGCCGTGAATCTGCCTCAAAGTTCTCCTTGCTTTGAACATGCTGATCCCATCATTCTGGTCACTTTGGGATGGGATCCCGCAGTCCTCTTTCGTGACTGGCTTCACAAGGTGTTGTCAAAAATACAGTGGATGCTGCCGCCAAGTGCCGTCCAGCAGAGAGACGGGCTTGGGAAGACATGAAGCTGCGTCCTTGTCTTGGTTACTTTACTCTCGTTGCTGAGACAAAATACCCAACACCCAAAATAAAGAAAGAAAAGGTTTATTTAGCTTACAGTTTGTGGAGGTTTCAGTCCATACTTGGCTGCTTCAGAGGCAGAGTAACACATGGCAGAGGGCAAACTTCATGGCAGCAGAGCACAGCATAGACAACCAGAGCAAAAGGGAGGAATGCCTCTTTTTCTCTCTTACCTTGTAAACAACCTACCCCCACCCAGGGAGCATGTAGCTCTCACACAAGGTCCATGCCCTCCTCTTCCACAGGCTCAGGATGTATACAAAGTAAGCACCCTGGCTTCCTGCTGAATCACTCAGCCAAACCTCTAGACTCCCCAAGTTGACACAATGTATCAACCATAACAGTCCTCCTGCACCTTATTCACAGGATCCTGCTCCATGTGATGGCTGCCTCTTCCCACAAAACCCAAATGACTGAGAACAGTAAATATTTTGAAATGACTCAGGACATCAGGCAGCTGTGACCAAACAACTGAAGACCCTCCAGAAAGAGGACTCCAGAGCTGCTTCAGACATGGTGAGGATGATGGGGCAAATGTGCTCCCAGTGAGAGAAGGATTTTGAGGGGGATTTATGGCAATGTGCTCTTCACTGTGATAAGTTCTAAAATTCAAACATTAACTGTATATTTTGATCACATCTCATACTGATTGAATTTGAATATTGATAAGTTCAATGCCAAAATGTTCCAAAATAGACTTAAGATAGAGAAATATGCTTTTAATTATAAAGAATGAAAAAATAGCTCATCAGATCATCCAGAGGAAAAAGCAAAGGCAAGGAAAAAATATCAAAAAAGACAAGAGTAATAAAAGGTATGAAATAAATGATGAAAATAAATCTACATATCAGTGACTAAACTGACTGATATGTAAATTGATTAAAGACTTCACTAAACGAAAAAAATTCTCAAGCCATATTAAAAAATCTAATTTAATTGGTTTAAACAAGAGAGATCCAAAACATAAGGAGGTTAAAAGTCAAAGTTAATAGATCTAGTAAGTACCAATAAACTTCTTTAAAAAATGACATAGTTGGCTTAACTTCAGATAAATAGGGGGAAAAGTCTGTACTAGAACCATTTCCCAAACACTGTAGGAGCTTCACACTAGTCTACCCCCTATGGACCCCTGACCCTTTGTGTGTTCGTCACGTGTTGTGCCTCTACTTGTGTAGAGTACCAAGAAGACACGGTTACTGATATTGCCTCGAGGATAAACATTCATTCCTACTTACACATGTTCTTACATTTTGGGGTTATCCTCACTTCCTTCCTGTGATTCTACCCGGAACTATTTCCCCTTGACTTGAAGAACTCCCGTCAGTATTACTGTACCCCACACATGCAGGAGACAAATTCTTTAAGCTTTCTCTTTGTTGTATGAAAACATTATCATTTCACCTGCATTTGTGGAAGGTATTTCCCCTGGCTACAGAATTCTATATTGGCATGTTTCTCCTTAATCATTCTAAAGGTGCCATTCCACGGTCTACAGTTTCCATTGTTGTGCTGAAATTCAACCATTGCACCCCTTGGAGATGATACACTCTAACCAAACCTGCCTTTTTAAAGGTTTTACCTATAATTTAAAGCATTTTGATTGTGGTGTGCCTAAAAGACTATAATAAATCCAGGGTTTATATGGCAATCTCTAAGTACCCCTTTACTAAAAAGCTGATACAGGAGGACAATGGACTAACAAAATGATTTTTATAAAAATTTGTGAACTGCTTCTAAAATTTACATAGAAATGTTGAAGGCCTAAAATAAATGGTCAAAATAATTTTGGAGAAGAATAAAGTGTTAGAGAATTTATACTCTCTTCCAAAGCCACAGTCCTCAGGATAGTATGATTTGGTGTAAGTACACACTAAATTTATGTCTCCAGCAAGATCTTATTTTTTATTAAGTTTATGGATACAATTCAGACATACATAAAGCCCATATCATCCTAGGGAAGCTGCACCTGTACCTGATATATCTTGATGCCTCTTTGTCCCAAACCCCCCCTTCTGTTCTTGGGATGGTCGCTTGGGGACTTTATGGCTGTCATCTAAGATGCCGCCTAAAAGTCTTGCTGTGTTGAAGGCATAGTTGCCCATGAGCTCTTGGAAGTGACTAGACTGTGAGGCCCTAAACTCTCAAGGCCTTAATCCACTGAGCAAATCATAATTTGATGGCATTATTTGGAAGCAGAGGTAGAAAGCGGAGGCTTGCTGAGGGGAATGGACCACAGGGGTCTGGCTTCGAGGGCTCTGCTGGTCCCTGGCATCTTCCTCTCTGGTTTTCAATTTCTGCTTCTTGGCTGCCATGAGGCAAGCAGCTCTTTCTTCCCTCACACTCTTTTGCCGTGACATTTGCCTTGTTGGAGCCAAAGTAACGGAGCCCACTGCTCATGGACTAAGACCTCTGAATCTGTGAGCAAAAATAGCCCTGTCTGCCTTTTAGGCTGTCTGTGTCAGGCATCTGGGGAGGGGAGAATCTGGCGTCGTATTGGGCATGAGCTTCCTTTCTTCCAAGCTGCTCATTCTGGGCACTGACTGGTTTCCATGCTTGGCTGGGGAGCCTGCTAGGGAACAGGAGGCATGTTGTATGGGCACAAGGCAGAGCCAGGCCTGCGGGGCATCGTCATGGTCTAGGTGGGCTGAGCAGCAGGAGGTGGCTTGAGTACCTCACCCTATCTGATCCCTGTTGGGCACCAACTGGCCCTCAAATTGTCACCGAGCTGGACCTTCAGCTTCCACTCAGCACTTGCAGGCCCTTCGCTGCCCTCAGCACAGGACCACTTGGGCAGCCTTCTGTTGCCATAGATGAAGCTTCCTAGAGGCTACAGCTGCTGTTTTCTCCTCATGCAACCCCTGGCAGAATCGTCAGCCCCCTCTGCCCTCAGTGTGACTTCGCAACCTCCTTCCTTACCCTGGCTCCATGGACTTCTGAGTTCCAGGCCCATGTCCATTGTCCACTGTCCTGTGTTCTTTCCCCAGACAGTCACCTCTGGCTCCTGGTCCTTGGATCTTGGGATTCCAGACGAGGCTTCTCCCCAAGTTCTCTGCTCTACTTTCTGACTTCTGCCTGTGACTTTCTGAGCCGCTTTGGGTTGCACCCATGATCCCAGGGAGGAGATGCCAGGGCTACTCCTGTGCTTGATGCTGTCACTATCTGCTCCAAGCCGGAGACCAGAGCCAGAATCCCCTCGGCTTCCTCCCCGCTCTTTGGTTCTCTTGCCAGGGCAAGGATGTGGTATTTTCCATGTCCTGAGACTCACCGGCATTTGTTTGCCCTGCGGCCAGCTCACTTCTGGCTGGGAGACTCTCCACATGCCCAACCTGCCACCCTCCCCAGTGCCTGACAGATGCTATGAGGACCAAGGGAGGGTCTGCCACATGCTGGATGGGGTTGGGGAACGCAAGATTGTAAGTGCTCTGGGGAAGGATGGAGCGATATTGTGGGATGTGGAGGTAAGCCCCCGTGTCCATGTGTGGCTGTTGCTCCCAGCCATCAGGAAGCCTCAGTGGATGCAGAAAATGGCCATGCTCTACCCATACGGGGCCTTGGAGTCTCCCTTGGGGTCTCCAGAGAGGACCTGAGTGTCACAGGCTGTTGGGGGGAAGGGGAGGAACATTCTGCCTGGAAAGAGACTATTGCACTGGGTTTAAACATAAGACAGTTGCTCCAGGCTGTCAGCCCTGGAGGTCAGTGGGTTAGGGGAGCAGCTGCTTCACGAAGCCTAGGCCCTGCTGACCCTTCCTGCGGAGGAGTGAGGGGCCAGGAGGTGGCTGAGCCAACCAGAGTCCTGTGCTGCCCAGCGGGGGACCAGGGACCTCTGTCTGGCACTCGCCCTGTGAGCCCCGTGATTCAGGGGCCACCAGGGTACTAAAGTGCCTCTTGAGAGCTGGGGCCACCACTCTCACAGCTTGAGAAGGACATGGGAGAAGTGGGCGGCACCGGGACTTAAGGAACTGTCAGAACTGGAGCTGTCCTTCCTGTCCCAGGGAGAATAATTCTGAGACTGACACTCTCCCGCCCGCTGGAAGCCCAAAGCTCAGGTTGGCACTGTTAGCGGTGGTGTTGTTCTTGAGCCACAGCCACCTCATCAATCCCTCTTGATGGTCCAGGCTCAGCCTGAGGCTCAGCTTGGGTTTGGTGACCATCCTTCCATGCACGGGGTGAGCTGTCAGCCTTTAAGGCAGGTCCGTCTTCTCCAAGGGACAGAAGGTGCTTGTCAAGAAACCTGTTGTCTTTGTCTGCGTGGCCATGTGGGTGACCAGAAGGAGCAGAGCAGCGCCTGTCCACAGTGGGAGTGGCTGGGTATCCCCATCACACTCCACACAAAGCTGTGGTCAGTGGGGCAGAGTCTGTGTCTCCTCAGTGAGAGATGCAGGGTGGAACTGGCTCCTGTGACCAGATTTGCCAAGTCCCGCTGCCCCACACAGCCTCACCCGTGGGCTCTGCCCTTGCCCATAGCTGACGTGTCCTGTCCTTGGAGAGTGTCCAGGCCACTGTCTTGCTGGGACCCTAATTGTGCCTCAGTCTTTGCAAGCCCCGCTGGGAGCTCAGTAATTTTGGTTCGTGGCTCTCGCTGCCCTGCCCTGCAGTTTGTGCCAGTTTGGAAGGAGAGATTTGTGGACGGGCAGGAAATTGTCATCTAGAGAAGGCCTACCAGCACTATAAATAAGATGGCCTGGTCCCTGGAGGGCAGAGTCTTGGGGTGGGTGTCTTGGGCTAGAGTAGCAAGTGATGGAGACCCTTGCTCCCACGGGCAACCCTCCTTCCTCCCACCAGATATGAGGGTGACAGAGTTCGGATGAGCCCAGCTGGTCTATTCCAGCTGTCTCATGTCTTTTCTCACTGACTGGGATTAACCCGGGACATTAATTAACCCAGGTCTTTCTGTAAGGCCCACCCTAAGCCCTTCCCAGTGTCTTCTGCCCTGCACAAGAGAGAGCTGGATCCACACAGTGTCCCTGGTGGAAGCTGCCTGGCTGACCCCAGTATCAGGGGCAGGCGGGGCTGTAGTGTAGGGTCGGGCGTGGGGGCAGCCTGAGAAATGCCACCTGCAGCACCTGTCTGTGCACCAGCCCTCAGGCTCATCTATAAGAGGAGGACCTTGGGCTCTATCTGGGCTCAGCAAACCATAGCCACAGCCTAATCTACCCGCTGCCCTTGTGCATGGCCAAGAAGCTTGTGACTATTTCCATCTTCAGATGCTTGGAAAAAGAAAGGGGGTTTCAAGGCCAAGTATATTAAATCCACACCTTGGTGCCCACGAAGCCAGAGTTCCTGTGCACGTGTGTGCCTGCACCCTGGCTCCTGGGGCTTCTGCATCCACAGCTGCAGAGTTGAGCACTGGCCGCAGTGACCCCACGGCTTCAGAGCCACAAGCATGCGACATCTGATCCTTTGCAGAGGTTTCTGTTGCTCCCGGACTCAGGGTTGATGCACAAGTGTCTGCTGGCAGTGGGGACCTGCCCCCTAGAAAGACCAGGTACATGCTGTGATCTCTTGGGAAGCCCAGCCCAGGGGCCCTCACATGCATGACTATTGGGGATCCTCAGGCCAGGATGACTGTGTCTCAAGGGGGCAGAGGGGATACCACCAGCCTTGGTGGGCAGAGGCAGGCGAAAGAGAATCAGCAGGAATAAGATAATAAGCCCAAGTGTGGGTGGGGTGTGCTGGGGGAGAGATCCAGGGAGACGAGCTCTGGTTGTGGAAGCCAAGACCACCTCTCATCAACAACGGGGTTGATGCAGCAGGGCAGGGCAGAGCCAGAGGGGCGGCAGAGCTTTAGGACTCCAGGGCATCAGGAGCTCAGGCAGGTGACAGGCCTCCTGCTGAGTGCCTGGCTGCTAGGCTCCCCCCTAGATGCCTGGGTACCAGGCCCAGGCTCAGCTCAGGTCAGCAGAGTTTGTGGTGAAGCTGATTCATGCTTTCATAAAATGACAGCTGGGGGCAACAGTCACACCGGTGACAGCGGACGGGGCCCTGTGATTCCAGTGCTGTTTCAGGCTGGCATCCTCTGGTGTTCCCTGTGCAGAGGTCTTCCCTAGCTCTGGTCCAGCGCAACCCCTCTTCCTCCGTACTCCCGATCAGGGTGTCTGTGCAGTGTGGGGTGTCTTCCTCCTGCTTCCCTTCTTCCTCCCCGCCCCCTCCGATTCTGCCTCCCCCCCCATGCATCCTACCCTCCCTCCTCTCCTCTCCCACCTCTCTTTTCCTCTTTCTCTCCCAGCCCCTTCCCTCTGTCCATCCTTTTCTCCACCTTTGTCCACCCAGGATTATGCTCAGCCTTTCTGGGTGCACCCAGCCCTCTTACACTGACACAAAGTGTGTTGTTGCAGCCAAACCAACATCTGCAGAGGCAGGAGCTGTGCCCGGGCCGCTCTGTGGCTCCACTTGCTGGCGTTCCGTAGAGACTTGGTCAGGAATGCGCCATGGTATGGTAACCCATGGAAGAGGCGGTCTTTGGATGGGAGACCACTGGAGACCTCAGGTAACTGGTGACAGTCCTTGGCAGTGGCCTTTGCTGCAGAGGGATGGGCAGGGTTGTGCTAGGAGGGACAGGGCTCTGAGAAAGGAGGCAGCAGCCACAGAGCCAGACAGATGGGCATCCAGAGCCTCCTTGGGGCCCACTGATGAGGTTCCCAGAACTTGGGAGCATCCAGAGCAGCTTTGCAAGCTCTGAATGGACAGAGCCCCAGTTATGTACAAACCCAGGCCTGGCTCTGGCTTTCGCTCTGGCCAGCCCAGCATGATTCATTTTCAAGAGCTTGTTCCAGGAGCCCTTGCCAGTTTTGTTCTGCTGGAAAGTCACTTCCATTAAACTTTCCTGCAGCGACGGCCACCTTGCAGAGCCAGCTACAGAACCGGGAGATGTTCAGCCTGTGGTCCTAGGCAGGGCTCTAGGCAGGGCCCCCTTCTCCAGCTGAGACCTGTGGAGTCCAGGCCTGAGCCAGAGAAGCCCAGACTGTGGGTCATCTCATCTCATCCTTGCCAAAACCCAGCGAGGCATGAGCCGAGGGGCACGCCAACCGTTCAAGGTCACACAACCAGCCAGGACTGTTGTATGGGAGGACATTTGCCTCTCCACACTGTGTGAAGATTCCCCTGCAATGAAAGAGGGAAAGCAACAAAAAAATATTCTTCACACCCTGAACGAAAGAACAAGACCAGAAAACCCACTGGTCACCTGCTCCGCCTCTTGCAGCACCTATGCACAAGGACTGTGGGCACTCCAGGGGCCACTGAGACACTCCCGAAGCTCGGCGGCGGTGGCCAGGTTCCCTCAGGGTGGCTGACACCATCCGGGCTGGCTGCGGCATTCCCAGCTTGACCCCACACCCCGGTGTCTGGCACCGGCCCGACCCAGCCTCTCAGCTCCGCGTCTACCTTCCTTAGGTTGGTGTCACCAAGCCCTGAGTCACCAGCTGGCCCTGCAGGGGCTGGGTGCGGGGTGGACTCACCCTCTCTTCAGAGACAGACACCCCCAGCCAGCATGATTGCTCATGGCTGAGATGACAGAGATTTTCCCGCTGATGGACTTGTTCAGGCTGGGGGCAGTAGCGGGGTGAAGGGAACATTTTTTTCTGGAGCAGCAAGACTTAGGCTAAGGAGGCACAGGGAAAGTAGGTCAGCCTGGGGCTGACCCCATGGGCCTTCTGCCTCTGCAGCCAGTGCATGCTTACCGACTCAGCCTCCTGAGCATTTGTACCGAAGCCTACACTCCCTTCTTAATGGGCAGTGCAGCATTCCAACCCCAACTCCAGCCAGCAAGCGGCCTGGGCATGGGGAAGCCAGGCTCGAGGCTCAGGCTGGAATGCAGAGCTGGGGAGATAGGGTCCAACTCCTATCTCCTGACACTTCCTCCCTCCCTCCCTCCTCAACTTTTGGTCCCCGGAGCAACAGTGAGGCGAGCACCGGGTGGCTTTGTGTCTAAGTACCTGCTTCGTGTCTGGAGTTACCAGGCACTCTGCTCATGGGACCTGTTCTTGGTGCTGTGCTGCCACTTCCGGGTGGGAACAGAGATGGCAGCTGTGGCCAGGAGCTTGGAAGCTCTCCTGAGGCTCTGTCTGCTGCAGTTCGGGCCACCTTTGGCTTCCCTGTGCCTTCCTTCTTCTCCTCATGGGCACAGCAGAAATGATGTGCCAGGAGCATTGTGCAAACTGTAAGTGACCAGCCAGTAAATATTTATATTTGCCAGACAGTACGGCCCCTTCGCTCTGACTCGGACTCAACCTCAAGTCCAATCAGATGAGAACCCTCTTGCCCAGGCTGTGTGTCAACCTGGTTTGCATTCTAGCATTAATTGTTCTAATTTGTTTAAAAAGCAAACAAAATACAGCTGTGTGATTGGTATCCAGGATGTCCAGTTGCTGGTTCAAGGGGAAGCCAAGGGTTTGGGCCTCTGTGGACACCGCAGAAGATGCAGCTCTGAGGTCCCTGGGAACCCAAGGAAGATGCGGCTATCTCTGGGCACCGAGTCCTCGGTAGATCTATGCTAAGAACAGCCTAGCTTATGATCCAGGCAGGGCAGAGGCCATCTGGGAGGTGTGGACAGTGGGAAGCTGGTGGAGGAAGCCACTGTGCACCACCTGCAATTCCAAGCAGAGAAGACAGCATTGGAGGAGAGCAGGTGGCCACCACAGGGAACCTGGCTGTCCTGGGCGTGGTGGGACTGTCCTCCTCCCAGCCACTTGCGGCTGCAGAGAAGATGGGGACAATGCCTTCCACCCCGATCTGCGGCAAGGCGGACACAGCAATGGGGGTGTGGGAAGGTGTCTCATCTGAGCCCTCAGGGGAAGGCGCTCTGCGGGCAGTGTTTGCGTTCTTCTGTGGTGTAAACCACCAAGGCCCGTTTGAAGCCATTGCCTGATGTCACTAAGCATGGAGTTGGGAACAGATGTGACTGTCAGTTGACAGCAGCCAATACAGGCAACTGAAGTGCCCCTTGGGCCCCTCCTCACCTCTGGAAAGGGGACAGGCCCCAGGCGACAGGTACTGGGTCAGAGTTAGGCTACCAGGGTCCACAGGGCAAAGGAGACGGTTAGGCCAGGGGACCCAGTCCCTGCAATGGTGGTGGGGATGAGCCCCCAGCCACTGAGACTGCTACAGCTGACTGACTGGTCCTGAAACATTACGCAGCCAGGAGCCTCCTTGCTTGAACGGCTCCGCCCAGATGAAGTCTGACTGACACCTGGAGCTAAGCTCTTTCTTTGTACTCTGATATAAAGCCGCCTGTCATCTCATGGACTCCTCAGTTCCCATTTTACGGGTGAGGAAACTGAGGCAAGGCAAGGCTGCCTCTTGCCCAAGCGTGCAGTGGGCTCACGGCGTGTGCTCTGTTCTTCATGTCTCGCCCACCTGCGGCAGAGGAAGAAGGCGGCGTCTCAGCCTCAGGTCTGCATGGACAGGGAGCTGGCTGCCTTGGAGAGAGTGGCGTTGGGTAACCACAATCAGGGGTGGTCAGCTGTGACCCCTGCGTTTCCTGTGCCTTGGCACGGCCCTCTCTCCGAGCCCGCCCTCCATCTCCAACGTCCCAGGCCCTGCAGTTGTCTTGCCCAGGCTGCTGTATTGGGACCTGCAGGAGTGGAAAATCTGCAGCCTGGATCTGCTGGTTCTCATTAAACCCAATCTCCTTGTTGACAAAAAGAGAGGGAACCAGACCCATGCCAGCATGTACTGTCTGTGGCTGGCTTTATTCTCCCATGAGGAGCTGGGTCCCGTGTTCCAACTGGCCTGGGCCCACGGGCTTCAAAGGAGGTGCATTCCTCATCAGGCAGGGCTTTGGCTGGGTGCCCTGCTAAATGGAAGTGCCTCCCCGGGGACAGAGGACCCTAGATGTCCAAGCCTGGGGTCTCATTAACACTGCCTAACATTCGGGTTCATTTTCCTTGGCATGCAGCTTGGGTTTCCCTAAGCCAGAGGAAGGACGTGGGCTGGTCACGGCAGGCTCGCCTGCAGAGCCAGTGTTTCTGAGCCTGAGAGCCCACTGACGGCTGGTCAGCTCACAGTGCCAGGTAGCTGAGACGACAATGCCTGGGAGAAAATCAGGGCCAAACAGCGGGAGGGCTGGGGCGGGTGGCAGGCAGGGTGGACACTGGTCACCACCCTCAGCTCTGCTGGGAAACCCGCTGGTGTCCATAGCTTTGAGCTTTAGGTCTTTAAACCTAAAGGTAGGGACACGGAAGGGGGACTGTGTTTGGCGCCAGTGCCCTGCAGCTCCCATGACAAAATGGCACCAACCAAGTGGCTCTAAAAACTCCTTTGCTCTCCCAGGGAAGTTCCAGGAGACCGCAAAACTGCCGAGCTCAGCAGGGCTCGCTCCCTTCCTGGGCTCCAGGCACGACTCTTGTGGTCTCCCAGCCCCTGGTGGCCCCAGGCGCTCCTCGGCTGGAGGCTGCCTCCATCCAACTTCTGCCTCCCTCTTCAGGTGGCCTCCCTCCTGCTCCCTGTCTCCTTTCTGTGTGTGTTCCCTTGGAAGGCGACTGTCACAGGACTCAGAGCCCTCGGGGTATCAAGGACGGTCTCATCTTGAGACCTCTCACTTAATCGCATCTGCAAGACCCCATTTCCAAGTAAGTTCAGGGTCACAGGTTCCAGCTGCACAAGGAGGTAAGGCTTTGGATACCCCATTCAACCTGGCCCAGGCAGTGCTTGGGAGGATGCAGGACAGGGTTGTGGAAGGCAGGGCGTGTAAGGAGCTTCTCCTGGGGGACACAAGCCAGGCCTGGGGCAACCAATCCTGTTGCAAGGCCAACAGAGGGGGGTCAACTATGGCAGCATGCCACCAGCGGCCCCGTCCTCCCCTGGAGTGCCCACGTGCATCCCATCCCTGCTCAAACATCTCACAGATGGGCCGGGTTATGCCCAGCACCCCCACCACAGATCCCTCCTTGGGCCAGAAAGCCCGCACTGCCCAGTGTCTGTCCTCCCTTGAGCTCCTGGTGCATCTGGTGACTGAAGTGCTCAGCCTCCCGGAGGACCACTCTGTGCCTTTCCTTCCGCTCCTGTCTCCTCCACCTTAGGTAGACAGAGGTGGCCAGAAGGCAGCATCTCCACTGCGTGGAAGGGTGGAGAGCTGCAGGCCCACTCTTTTCTCCAGCTCCTCGGCCACCATGCATAGCACATTTCCTGTCACAGATGTGCCCAGAACCCCTCCTGCAGCTGGGGGACACTTCGGTTTGTGATGGCTCCCTTAGCCCACAGACCACATTCTGGCCAGAGCGCAGTCATCCCCACTGGAACTCCCAGTCCTGGGCCCAGCAGGGAAGTGGCTTGTGGGTGTGACCTGTCACCATCAGAACAGGCAGGCTGTCTGTCCACTCTACCTTCGTGAGCCTTACCTGTCCAGACTAAAGTGGTGGCAACAGATACAGTCTCTGGCTGGTGTGTGACCCTATCCATTTAGGGCTGGCCCAGGCCTAAGCCCTTCTCATTGATCCACTTCATGGGCCATGTGAGAGGAGAGAGGCCCAAGGGACTGTGCCACTGGCCAGGCCTGCCTGGGATCTTGGCTTAGTGACCCCCGCCCCCCAGCTCTCAGAAGCTGGTGTCAGTTGGAGCAGCCTGGAGTGGACATAAGAAAGCCCTGCAGACTAGATGTCATAAGAAGCAAACTGGTCCTGCTCCTGTTCTGGAACCAGAAGTCCCACAGCAAGGCACGGCAGGGCCCTACTCACCCTGGAAGTGCTGGGGACTGATCTCAGAGGTCCTGGACATCCTTGGCTTGTGACTGCATCTCCCCAGTGTCTGCTTCCACCATCACATGACTTCTGCGTGTCTGTCTGTGCATCTCCCTCTTGGAAGGGCACTGTGGCGGCATCTGGAGCCCATCCAGGGTGACCTATTCCCGAGGTCCTTAGCTAATTGCATCTGCCCAGATCCCTTCCCCAAATAAGACCTCACTTTCAGGCCTGAGGACCAAGATTCAGCCCTTTCTCTGGAAGCCACTGTCAGCCCACTGCAGTCAGTGTCACCCAGGGTCCCTGTAGCAGCACCTCACCCTTCCTTCCTGACACACCTGTCCTGTTCTCCACCAGGCCCTGATGTCCCCTGTTACCTGTGCTGAGAGACGGAATGGAGGCAGTGTGCACCGTGAGAATAGGATTGGATTGGGACTTGGGCCCTTGCCCTGGCACTGTGTGGACTCGAGGTGATTCCCAGGGGCTTTGAGCTCAGTGCGGTGCAGGATCCAGGGGTGCTCTTTGTGTCCTTCTCCTGCTCCCCAGGTCCATGCATCCTCCAGAAACTCCCATGCAGTGGACTAGGCATGGCGACTGCATAGAGTGAATGAATTCAGCGCTGGGGGGAAATGCCAGCTTGGGAGGCTTTTGAAAATTTCTATATTCCTTTTTACTTCCTCTTATGGAAGAAAAATCTAATCTGGGAGATATTTCCATCAAAAACATTGGTTTAATGCTAGAAATGAAAACAAATAAGACTAGAGCCTACTGGAAAAACCAACAGTTCCAGCCGGCATTTGGCAGGGCTGTGCCACCCCATGTCAGTTCCTGGGCCAGCAGGGGCCTCCTGGAGGGAGCCTGCTATGGGGTGGGGAGCACAGGGTTTCTGGCCCCACTGGCCTTGCTGTGGGCCATGGCTGTCTCAGCTTTGCATCTTCTCTGCCCACTACAATGGGGAAAACATGGAGACTAGGGGACCTGAGGCCTGTTTTATTGTGTCCAATACTGCAGTGGGTTGACCTGATGGCCCCCAAAATACACGCTATGCTATGAGCCCTGGGGCGGATGGATGTGACTTTATTTGGAAAGGGGTGGTACAGGGGGAATTAGGTTAGGAACCCTGAGATGAAGGGATCCCCTGGACTGTCCAGGTGGGTCCTAAGGCAATCACAAGCATCCTCGCAAGAGAGGTTTTTATGATGGCCCCAAAGCCTCAAGTTTTAGAAGGTGACTGGATTCCGCGGGCTTACAGCCAATTTGCTGTTAGGTGGGTCAGGTTGAAAGAGGTGGATAATGGGGGTGTGGCCTGGACAGCTTGTTCTTTCCTAGGCTCATCCCTTTGCTCTCTGCTTCTTTGCTGCCACACCATGAGTAGCTCTCCTCTCCCATGGACTTCTGTCCTGTCACCCTACCTTGGAGCTGACTATGGACTCGAATCTCCACAGACTGTGAGCCAAGATGAACCTCTCCTGCTTTAAATTGTGGCTGTTGGGTATTGTGTCTCAGCAATGAGGAGGTGACTGAGACAGATTTTGGAATTGAGAGAGGTGGGGTTATTGCTGTGACTCTACCTGACCATGTGGTTCAGAAACCTTTGGGACTGGTTCATAGGTGGTGACTATACAGGTTTGGAGCTGCTGTATGCAAAGCCCTAGAATGCTGTGAGCCAGACTTGCTGGGAGATCCTGGTCAGAGCTTGGAAGACCAGAATGCTGATAGAAATGCAGCCAGTAAAGAACAGGCTCAGGAAGTTTCAGGTGGAAAGAATGACTGCATTGGCAGTTGGACTCTCGGCCAAGTGTGGTATGCTGTAGCAGAAAATCTGCCTACAGTTTGCTCCTGTCCTGAAACATTTCAGGAAATGAGAATAATAGCAGTGGACTAATTATCTCAACATAGAAAATTTTGAGAGAGCCCAACATTTTGGCTGTGGCATGGGCATTGGTGGATTTTAGCTAGGTCTATTTTGAAAAGTCAAAGCAAACAGAAAAGCTCAGTGATTTAAAAATTTCACCAGAAAGGGAGCTCCTGTAAAGTCAGGACCTGTGAAGTCTCAACTGAGGAGAACTTGGATGCTGAAAAGATTAAAAAGAAGCCAAGGGCACGTCACATCAAAACAATAGGAAGGATGCTCAGAGGGAATGGGAGGAACCAGAAAAGCTTCTTCCCAGACTCAAAGTTGCAAAAGTGAAAGTTTTCTCTGCTTTGAGAAGACAGCCACATGGCACCCAGCTTGAGAATGGTCACCCAGGGTATTGGTTCCCTGGGATTTGGTTCACAGTGTGCAACTATGCCTCTGCAACCATGATACAAGGAAGGCTGGCCATTGTCTGAGCCAGTGGCAGAGCTTGGTATCATCCACATGGTGCTGGCTTTACAGGCATGCAGAATGCAAGAGTTGTGGGTCAGAGATGTTTTCCAGATTTCAGAAGGCCTGGAGGCCAGGCAGTGTATTCCCGAGAGAGCGATGTGTGAAGCTGTGAGAATTAAATGAAACTTCAGGGAGACCCCCAGAAGTTGGAGAAGCCAAGAACAGGGATCATCCAGGGAGAACCGCACCCATCAGGAACGAAGTAGGAGTTCACATCTCTCCACAACTGGTCCAAGGTACTGGACGCACGGCTATAGGATTCAGTGTTTGCTGCACTGGATTTTGGTCTTGCTTTACTTCCATTAATTCCTATCGCCTATTCTTCCCTTTTGGAATTAGAATTCTTACTCTGTGCCATTGTATGTCAGCAGTGTTTAACTTCTCTTTGAGTTTTACAAGAAGTCACAGCTTAGAGTTTGCCTTGAGTTTCAGAGGAGAATTTGAACTTGGACTTTTCAGCAGTGCTGGAGCTGTCAAGATTTTGTTGGCTCTTAGAGATGGACTAAATGCATTTTGCCTAAAGATTTGTGCATGAGTCTTTTGGGTGCTGGTGGTGTACTGTTCTGCTTGAAGTCTAAAATGATATAGCCTCGTGTATTTGGAAGGCGACTGTAATACGGGGTGTTCTTGCTCGCTTGCTGGTAGCTGGAGTCTGGTCTCCCTCCCTGGCTTCTTTTGCTCTCTGCTTCCTGACTGCCCTGCCGTGAGCAAATCTCCCTTACCATACCTCCATCACCCCACCCTGCCATGGAGCCAGCCAGCCATGGACTAAAACCTCTGCAAACCCTGGGCCAAAATGAGACTCTCCTCCTTTTTAAGGTGTGGGTGTCGGGTATGTGTCTCAGTTGGGAAAAAGTGACCCACGCAGAGACAGAGGGGACTGAAACGCAGACCCACACCAAGGAACAGATCAGGTGAAGACAGAGGTAGAAGCTGGAGGCAAGGAAGCTCAGAGCTGCCAGGGGCTAGACAAGGCAGGGAGGAGCCTCCCTGAGCCTCTGGAAGGAGCACGGCCCATGACACCTTGATCTTGGACTTGTGAGAAGAGACAGATTTGCCTTTAAAGCTTCCTGCAGTAGTTTGCGATGCTCATCAGGGTGCCCTTGAGTATTAATGCAAGGCCCAAGGTGGACCTGCTGTGGCCATTGGACTGGGTCTTTCAGTGCTGAAGCTTGGCTGCTTCCTGCTACAAGCAGGTGTTTGTGCGCTGCCTGGACTCTGCCTGCTGCCCTGTGAGGTGGAAAAAGCACTGCTAGGCAGTGAAGCCTCCCTGCAGGCTTTGGCTCCAGGTGAGCATGCATGTAAGGCCTCTGTGGTTGTGCTGTGACACCAGGAATCATGTGTACATGGCCCCTGCAGTGACGAGGACTCTAGGAAAAGTTCACAGTAATCTCATGGGGCTGAGGGAGCCAGGTTCAAATCCCGTGGAGTGGCATCTGCAAGCCATCTAATGTCCTGGGGCCTCAGTGTCCATCAGTCGCTGGGAGGAAGGGATGAAGCCACGAATCCTTGAGACCTGCCTCTGCTCAGGGGTGGAGGGGTGAGGGGTGGTGGTGGCGATGGCGGTGTTTGTTCCTAGGTCCAGGGACGAGGTGTCTGCGAGGAGGTGTGGCTCCAGTTGGGCCTGGACGCATGGCTGAAATGTGGGTGTGCAGCAGGCATCGTGGCTCTGGGAGGGGAGGCACAGCACAGACCCGGTCAGACAGGTTGCTGTACTGCCTGGGCCCTGGAAGACCCAGTGCTGCCATCTGTCAAGTGGGGACAGTGGTCCCAGACTTTCCCCAATGAACCGTTAGTGCCAGGGCAACCTGCTTGGTGCAGGGCAAGGTGCTTGCATGCAGAATGGGGCTTCAGGGCTGTCTGAACCGTCTCCTGCTCTGGGCAGGGCTCTGGATACCTTGGTCCTGGTTGCCTGGGGTGGATCAGGGGATGGACGAGGGAGGAATGGACAGGGAGGTAGCCAGCCTCATCTGGAAGTGGAGAGAAGCCAAGGGCCATGCTGTCCTGGGGCTTGTACTCTGCAGGGACAGCATCCAAGGGAGGCCTCTATGGCCCTCCAGGCTGGTCCCTGGTCCCTAGTGAATCCCTGGGTGACCCCCACTATGTCCTTGACACCACATTTTTTGGCCAGACCTGGCTCCTTTGCCCACTCCAGGAAGCTGTCATTGCCTGACTCAGCCTACAGCTGCCCTTGCCCTGCTAAGCACCCTCGTACGCCGATGCCAACAGTCTTCCTAGGATGCAAGTCTGACACACTTCGTCTTCCTCTGACCACTGCCTGCATCTCTGTGATCTTGGAAAGATCCAGACTCCCTGCTCCAACAGGCCTGGCTGGTGTTGCCCAAGCTGCCTGCTTCCATCTGCAGCCTGGGACTAAAGGTGGTTGCTTCCTCCTCCATCCAGCAGCGCCACCTCTCTGCTCCTGGGTTCCCTGAGAGACCCAGGGGCAGTGATAGATTCCATGCTCCATGGTGCTGGCCTGTCCTGGTGCTGAGCTTCTGAGCTGCTTAGCTCTCTGAGGCTGTTTCCGGATGGGTGGGGAAGCCCCTGGAAGCCGTGGAACGGGTGCTTCAGGAGCACCTTCTCTGCACCTGCATTGGCCTGAGTCCCCACAGGGCATGCACCTGTCCAGATTTCCGGCACGGAGGCTGGGGCTGGAGGGGGAAGGGAAGCCTGTCATACCCTGAATGCCACTTGTCCTGGCTCCAGGATGCTCCTGCTCTTGCTGGCTGCCAGCCACCGCCAAGTGGTGGGGAGGAGCTGAGGGGATTCCCCACATGGGGGTTGGGTCACCAACACCCTAGAGCACTGGGGTTGGCCCTGAGTCAAGGCCAGCAGTTTTCTGAAGCTATTGGTTTCAAGCAGGAGCCTAAAGTGGTATCTTTCTATGGCCTGTTGGCCACTTCAGAACTTTAGAAATGTAATGGTCAATTCGTTAGAAAGAAACAAATAACTAAATAAATTTTATGAGAGGACTTCAAGATGGCGACCGGGTAGGCAGCAGAGAGAGAACCTCCCGGAGGAATACCACTCAGACAAAGGAATATAGGAATATAACAACATGTGAAGGACAGAAAGGAAAGAGGTGGGTATCCTGAACTCAGGAAGGATCTGAAATGGGAATTGACGCCCTCGGAAAGACTAAGCAAAACCTCTTCTGGAGGAAAGGATCGGAGATCCACTATGGGACAGTCGGAGGGAGAGGAGAAGGAGAAAGTCACCACTCCAAGCACACCCATGGCCCACGCCCTCGTTCCAGCATTCGCAGCTTCAGCTTCGGAGACCCACATTCACGGAAGCCTCCCAACTTGACCAGGGGAGAGCGGAGTTCCGAGAGCTGGTCCAGGGCTGGAGAGAGGAGGGCGCAGCCAGGAAAAGAGGCAGTGGCGGTCGGGAGTAGTTGTTGAACCCAGTGTGAGAATGAGAGGTTGCGACAGCCACTGGGGCAGAGTCCCCACCCTGCGGCAACCTTCCTAATCAGTGCCTGGAGAGAATCAATGCAACTAGTACACAGCCCACCACGCCCAGCTCTGCGCCTACCTCGAGGTGGTGGCCCCCTGCCTCTCTGCTGGGTGAGTGGCTACCGGTGGAGAGCAGCAGGCAACCCAGGCGGTGAACCGGTGGCTCCCAGGGATCCGGCCGAGGAGCGGACTGGGGCTCCAGCACCGCAACGGAAGGGAGATGCAGATAGAGGTGGATTGTGTGGCTCCACGCCCTTCTCACTCCAACAGCAGGCAGGAAGCACGAGCTGGGTTGCCGGGACTCAGCTCCCACCCTGAGCTCTCTCTGGGAGCACCTTGGGTCTCGGCAGCTTGAGCAAGCACCACCTGTTCCTGGCAACAATGGGATGAATCCATGGTCTTCAGGACTCACCCCAAACTATTAATGTGAGCACCAAGAGGGTCTCCTTACAGCTTGCACATATGAACCTTGCATGAACCCATAGCAACAAATTAGATGAAAAGCAGCAGACCAGGAGTCTGAAAAACAACAAATACTCTATACAGCAGACCCAAGAAAATCCTCCAACTCTATTCTAGAACTAATCTTTAAACTCAGTTCATACCTTGAAATAACACAGTGAGAACGGGCTGGGGAGATTTCAAGCCCTTATACCAAGCATCGTAAGTTCGTCCAATGCCCAGCTGGAAGGGGTGGGGAACAGTAATACTGGAGATCAGGAGGAGGGAGGAGGAGAAGAGAGGGCCTCCGGCATCGAGGCAACAGGACAGAGCCGAACGGGTCACCAGGGGTGCCCCGACGGGGGGGCACGTGCCCTGCAGCTGCTCTGCTGTGGGCCCCGCGGCTGCTATGCTTTTGGACCTGCCCCCACCCAGAGCACGGTGATGGGGTGGAGCCGGGCAGTCCGCTCTGAGCATAGGTGCTTTTCCACCTCCGACCATGGCAGTTTGTATACACCCATGTATGCTATAGTATAGTCTGAGGCAGCTACATCTCTTCCCAAGGCGAGAGTCCAGGGGTATAGATAAACCCAGGAATACAGTTATTATCACAGGGAAGATGACTGATTGAGTGGTAGGGCAACGGAGATGAGGGAGGAGGAAATTGAATGATCAAACGGGCCATCATCTGTGTAACTGAGTAACAAAAGTGAAGGTAACACTATGTAGGACAGCATCCAGAGCTAATTCCCTTCTATGTTCTCTATAATTTTGTATTTCCTCAATCAGTTTTGTATTAACAGAAGATAACTTTATATTATACAGTATCCAGTGCTAATTCCCTACATCTTCTCTATAATTTGGTATTTCCTTTAATGTTTATATGTTAACTAATGTGAAGATAACGTTATATAATACAACATCCAGTGCTAATTCCCTACTATATTCTGTATAATTTTGTATTTTCAGTATTGTTTATGGCTTATTCTGGTTCATATGTCTGCAGACTTTTGTCTTAAAAAAAAAATAGAGCACTGTGGGACACTTCGACCCACCTGTGCAGATGGTTCTTAGAAGGACTTGCCAGTGGGATCTTTCCCATGGGCGTTTTTCTTGGGCTGCAAACCGAGCCTTTATCTATAAACATTCTCCCAGCCATGCGATGCCAGCCAGGCTCCATCTGGGAAGTGTGCATTGTGCAGTGCTGCCCTAGCATACTCATGCCCTGGGTCTAAGTTGGTCCAGTGTCTGTCATGGGCCATTCTGCCTGGAAACCCCATTATCCTTCAAGGTTTGCTTGGCATCTGACTGGGTAGGGAAATTCAATCTGGGTCTAGCGGAGCTGGGCCTGTGTGGACATGATGTGGGAGGGGCTGCCCTCAGGAATGTACACTGGTCCACTTGGTGCTGGGGAGAGTTGTGTCCTGGCTCCTGGGGATGACCTGTAGCCCTGATGGGAGAAATCCCAGGTCCTGGGGAACCATGTTTGGTCAGATGGCGGAGCCACCAGTGGTCTTGGTTATGTGGTATGGGTAGTGGGACTGGGGTCCTGTAGGGGGCCTGGGGGGAAGGCCTCTTGGCTGGGCTGGGGGTGGAGCGGGGGCTCCGCTGCCTGCAGCAGCAGGTGCTGGGGTGTCCTGGGTAAGCCCGAGCAAACCCAGTGTGCTCCAGATGGAGGGCCAGCTCCTGAGGGAAGCTAAGAACACTTGCAGGGAACGCAGAAACACAGGGTGCTGATCCCCAGGGCTCACCTGAGCCCTGGCCTTTCTGCCCCCACAGCACCTGGCCGCCTTCCTGCACACATCTGTGCTCTCCACATCTCACCTGAAGGCTGCTCCTCACCAGGTGGGGGCCTCTTGTTCACAAAAGAGGGGTGAGTCACCATGGGGTGGAAGACCGAGGTGGTTTGAGAACAGGCTCAGCCTTCGGGGGGAGGTGGCCATGTCTGACCCAGGTCCTGGAACTCTGCACTGCCCCCTCTCAGGCCTGGGGTGCCCAGTGCCCCAGTGGAGAGGGGCCCAGCACTGAAAGGGACAAGGAGCCAGGGAGCAGGGTGCCCATCCGAGGTCAGGGTTCCTCCCGCTGCACAGGGCCTCCTCCTGACCACCCCATGCTGGGCCTCAGAGGCCAGTGGCAGGAGAGAGCCTGAGTGGGCTGACTTTCCTTTCACACACTGAGCAAGCGCCCTCCCATCTCTGAGTATCCCCAGACAGCTCCTAGGCTGGGTCTGCCAATGTGTTCTGGGTTGAATTCCATCACCTTAGGGTTCCTGCTGCAGCCTGGACCCCAGAACCCCAGAAGGTGGCTGTGCCTGGAGGCTGGGCTTTTGCGGAGGAAATGCAGGTTTCATGAGGCTCTGGGGGTGGCTCTCGCCTGACCTGGCTGGTGCCCTAATAAGAACAGGGCGCAGCTCCGTTATGCCTGGTTCATGGCAAAACATCGTAGAGGTGAGAATGCTTATGCTCAAGGCCTCCGGGGCGGTGGCCTGAGCCGCTGGCTCCTGTGTGACGGTGATGTTGGCAGGGTACCTGCCCACCGGCTGAAGGATACCGGCCTGGAGTTGTCCCTTGGGCAGCTGAGGAGCTCACCCCAATTGGCCGGCAGTTCCACCCATGCCACAGAGCCATGTTCAGGCCCCAAAGGATCATCAACTCTTGGGGCTGAACCTACCTGGGTCCTTGGCAGGACCTGCAGCTGTACCTGCAAGCGGGAAAAGAAAGAAGGTACCAGGCTGCCTCAACCTGGGGAGGGGCTGGCCATTTCCCAGCCAGGGAAGGCCTCTAGCAGGCTGATGGGACCCTCTAGGAAGGGTAGCCCTTGACACTTGTCATGGGTCCTCTGCCCAGGGCCTCCACCCTGCCACCACTTCCTGAAGTACCTAAGAAGCATACAGCAAAAGAAGGAGAACTGGTGAGCAGGTGCACAGCATGGGGCCCACCTGCTGCCCGCTCCCTGCTAGGTGCTTCAGGGACACCCCAGAGTGCAGGGTTCCAGATCAGGGTTTGCCCACCCATGCCAGAACGCTACAAGAGACTTGCAGGGACAGGGTGCAGGATGAATTCCAGAAGATGAGGAAAACATACCCAAGCATGGGCTCTGACCTGGCCCGAGCTCGACTCTGCCATGAGTTGGCACTTCGGGGGAGTCCCTCACCCTCTCTGCCCCCCAATTTCCTCATCTGCAAGTGGGAATAGTAACAGACTTCCTCATGGCTGCTTGAGGGTTAATACCAGCAAAGGCCTCACTGTGACCGATGAGTCAGGATGCCCAGTGTGGGGACTTCTCTGGCTTTCTGGCCCCCTCACCCAACTCCTGGCTAGGATGAGGATAGCATCTATGTTCTGCCACCGCATGGCCCACTCTCTAGCGTTCTTGTGCTGTCCACTCGGCACCCTGGAGTAGTCACCTGACTTTCAGTTCTCGGGAGACCATTTGCCCTCACCCTGGCCAGTGTCACTGGTTCTGAGTGACAAGTGTCTGCAGGGCTGGTTGACGGCACAGACACATGCTTGTGACTGTCAGAAAAGGAGCCTGGGACCAGAAAGCTCTGGTGATCCCCAGGCCAGCACCCTACTCTTAAGGGAGAAGCGGTCCCGCTGTGCGCAGTGCTGCACGGGATGAAGGAGCGTGGAGTGGAATCTCCCATTCCTGGAGGGGTGTGGGAAAGCAGAGGGCCAGCAGCTCCAGCTGAACCAACATGCAGACTTGCATGCACTCCACTCTCACACACGCACACTCCCTCCTACACACGCACACTCCCTCCTACACACGCACACACATGTACGCAGCTCCGTCTCACACACATTCCCCATACGTACACATGCACACGTACGCACACCCCACAGGCACCCAACCCTGTCTCTCTACGGCTCCCAACTCACACACACACATTTCCCTCACCACATACATCATTTATACAAAGTTGCAGAAAAGAAAGTCTAAGGATACATGTGAAAGCTAGCACCAAAACTGTGCTGGACTTACTGCATCTCAGCACACACCCAGACCCTGTCACTCTTTTCTGTGCGATTATTTGGCACCTAGAGAAGACAGGAGTCTTGGTGGCGGACACGGAGATGAAAAGCGTAACCCTCCAGTTAGTGCTGATCTGGCCTCTGCCGTCTCCTCCACACCCATTTCCAGGAGGATGCGAATTTCAGAGTCTGCGATGGAACTGGAGAGGGATTCCAGCCCTGCCTCTCATCCTTGCCTGCTGAAGCGTTCGTACAAAGGCAGCGGGAGGCTCAATGTTTGAAATTTGAAAGCCTTCTTAATGCACTTTGATTCCATCTTTCTAAATCCAAGCCCTGCGGCCCTGGAGGAGGCTGGTAGGATGAGTCAGGCTTCAGGGCAGCTTCCCAGGTTTGGGGAAGCCTGAAGGCCCTGGAGAAGAGTGGGTGTTTGGAGCCAGATCTCCTCTGATCCCTAACCCAGAAGTCCCATGTCCAAGTCTTTGGGGCCCACTTGGAAACTACATCCCAGTGAGGCATTTGTGCCAATCTATTGGCCCCAGGAGGGTAGCATGCCGGTCCTCGGTTCGGTTCATATATCCACCACAGTCTTGGGCGCCCCATCTGGCTGAATTGGAAGTGTAGTCTCCACCCAAGAGAGACGCTCAGGCTCCTCCACGTAAAGAAAAAGTTGGGCTGGGCGGGTGAGCGGCAACTTTTTTTTTTTTAAACCCAAAGTGATCAAACTTCGGGGCCTCCCTCTGGGTCGGGTTTTTGGAGCTCGGCCAGGTGCGGGCACCTGGAGGGGGAAGATGAGGGGTGGGAACCAGAGTGGGCGCTGGACTCGGAGAAAGCCCCCGGCCCACGCGTCCTCCCTGCGCGCCTGCCCCTCGCCCGCTCCGCCCGGGACCGGCCTCTTCCTCGCCGCGCCTCTCGCGCTGTCCCCACCCCCTCGCCCGCGGCGCCCAGTTGGAGGCGGGGGCCGGCCTCGCCGCGCCCGGCCTGGGCTCTGATTTGCTGCGGACGGCGGGGATCGACAGCCTCTGCGGGTGCCTGCGGGGAGAGGGAGGAGGAAGGGGGAACGGAGTGCTGGGCGCCCCGGGCGAGGTCCGCACTCCCGGCCCGGCTGGCGCAAGACCTCACTCCGCGGAGCGCGCACGGGAGCGGGTCGCGGGGCGGCGGCGGCGGCGACGGCGGCGGCGAGGAGGACTCGGAGAGAGGAGGAGGCCGCGCGAGCAGGCGAGCCGAGCGGGGTCCCGGGCGCCCTGTGGGCCGAGTGGAGCCCCCGCCGCGGGCGCGCGCGCCGGCCGCCCCCTTCCCGATCTCGGTCTCGAGCCCGCGCGGGGCCGCCTCCCTATGACTTCCTGAGCCGGGCGGTCCCCGCCGCGTCCGTGCCCCGCGCTCTCGTGCTTCCAGTGCTCCCCCGCGCGCCCCCGTGCGCCCCGGCCCGCGTCCTCCCGGCATGGACGTCCACACTCGCTGGAAAGCGCGCGGCCTCCCGCGCCCGGGCGCCCCGCCGCTGTCCCCGCCGCTGCTCCTGCTCCTCGTGCTGCTGTGGGCGCCGCTGCCTAGCCGCGCAGGTAAGGGTGCCGGGGCCGGGGCGCGGGGCTGGAGCGCGGGGGGCGCTGTCACCCGGGCGCCAGACGCCGCCTCCTGCGCGCCTGGAGAACTTTCCCCGGGCCTGTGGAATGCACGACGGACCCGGCGAATGCCATTCGCCGGGGGCCCGGAGAGGGAGACGCCAACCCAGCGCAGTCCCCTCCCCAGGCGCGAGGTTGGGTGGGGCTGTCGCCAGCCGACCAAGGCCGCGTGTGCGATCCGCCGCAGGGCTTGTCCACGCGTCTGCAAGGCGGGCAAACTTTTGTCCCAGGACTTAGCTTGTTCTGTCCCACATCACCGGCGGCCAGCTCCGCCCCGCACAGCTCACAGCAGAGGGGCCTCTGCCAAAAGCCGGGAAGGGTCGCCCCCTAGAGTCCCATCCTGTCTGTCCACTTGGCCGGCTCCTCAGAGCGGAGGGGATAGCCGCAGTTTGAGCCCCCCAGTCTTGGGCCTCCCCTGAGCAACCCTTCTCTCTAGGCTGGCGCTGTTCTTTCCCAGGGGACAGACAAGGTTTCTTGGGGTCCTGGCCAGCTCAGTCTTCTGGGGCGCTGGGGAGTCCTGAAAGGGTTTCCATTCCCACCCCAAATCTCCTGACCTCGGGGAGGGAGGCAGTTTTCCTTGGAGTCACTGCCCAAAGATGGGGTGCCTGGAGTACAGCAAGGAGATGGCCTTGGAGTGAGGCAGAGATGGTTCAGATGATGCCCAGGTGCAGGACTCCCGCACCAGAGCAGGGTGGGCCCTCAGAAGGAGCCCTACTTCCCAGGGAGGGCGGGACCACTGTCTCTGCCTGGGTTTTGCTGTTCCAGCTCCAGACCAGCTTTCCTGACAGGAGCAGCATTCCAGACCATGGGAGCATTGCAGGCCCTCCAGCGTCAGAGCCCAAAGCCCCTCCAAGTCCCCTCGCTGTCCACTGACAGCTGGGGGAGGGTGCACGCCCAGGGTTGAGAGGGGCCGTGGGTAGAGGGATGTGTGGGTGCAGTGGTCAGCTGGACCCGACCGCCTTCATGCAGTGAGAGAGCTCTGCTCTCTGCTTGGTGACCTGGAGACTTTGGAAGAATCACTTCACTTGTTCCACTTGCCAATTACAATGCTCTGTTCCTTTTTCCCTGGCACAATGGGCGCTTGGTGGGCTTTAGCAATAAGCAGGAGCCTGGGGAGCGGTGGCGCCCGGACCCAGTGGGAGGAGAGAGGGGCCTGGCCTGGGTCCTGGGTTCTGGGATTTGACCTTGTGTTTCTCTGGGGGTCAGCTGAGGGTGGGGAACAAGAGAAGCCCCAGGGAAGTGGTAGGAAGAGTGGGACGATGTGGTCAGAGGACCTGTGGCTGTGCAGGGACTTGGCCTGGGCCTCCCCGAGGTCTCCAGAAGAAATCCCACCCCGGCTGCACCCCTGGCTTGCTTGCCCATCTCTCCCTGTCTCAGGGCCCTGCCTTGCCCTCTTGCTGTCTGATGTACTGTCCTGACCGAGGTGCAGCTCCAGGGAAGGAGAAGTGGTGTGGCCTGGGTCATGGCTGTCTTTGGACGCTTTGCTTTTGTTGAAAGAGATTTGGAAGTCTGCGAAGAGGTTACTTTCGTGGACGTGTTTCACAAACCTCTCCCCACTGCCCAGGGTGGGACCTGGTTTTGAAGTCATCTTGTGTGTGCAGCCAACTGGGGGCGGCTGTCCACTGCACATGCCAGGGCGGCGGGTGCCGCCACCAGCCAGCCACCCCCCGGCTCCATTTCCCATCTTGGGGTGTGCCAGATGTTTTCCAAGTTCTCTGAGAATGCAGCCCTTTCCCCTACCTTGGTCTCGGCCAAGCGTGGGAAGAAGCGAAAGCTTTAGGTGCACCCCGGGCTGCTCGACGTCGCTGTAACTGTAACGGGGAAGGAGCATGTGGGAAATGAAACGTGACCCCAATATTTGGAAATTGAGGTCATCTCCTCCACACGCCATTGGTGGGCTCCAGGCACGTGATGGCTTTTTGCAATCATCTGCAGAGAGAGTCGGCCAAGTTTTGGGAGACTTGACAGATAGCAAATGGTTAAGTTTCCTCTGACTCAATCGAGTTGGCTGCAAAGACATCCTTTCCATTCTCCTCCCTCCCCTCCCCATAAAAGAACAAGCCAGCGGGAGGCAGCTGCAGCCAGGAGAGTCCCCGAGAAGCCCTCTCCCGGCCTCCACGTTGCCCTGCCTGGGGCTGCAGCTGTGGTTGCTGCCCGCCCCGGGCTGTGGCTGCCAGCTGTGGCCGGCGGGCGTGCCTGCCTGGTGCCCGGCTCGCAGCCTGTGCTCTGTGATGTCGCCCAGGCTTTTCCTGGGTGCTGGCCAGCGCCGGGCCTCCACCCGCCCTTGGGATATTTCTGGATGCTCCCTGCCCCACCCCACGCCCTTTGCCTGCACAGCTGATGCTGCCCTGCACCAGCTCGCCTTCTCCCCGGGGTGCAGACTTTGGCGGGTGGAGCAAGGGGCGTGAGGGTCGGAGCCCACTTTGCGGCAGGGGCCGTGGTGATCGTGGACCAGCGCTTGGAGCCCTTCAGGAACACGGATGAGTCACCTCCCCCCCACATGGTGTTTGCTGAATTTTGAGGAGGAGCATGAGGCAGGACAATCCCGTTGAGGATATATTTGCTGGCACTTGCCTGGTCGGTAGTGAGTGCTCACACAGGCTGAGATGGACAGAGGCCCAGCAGTCCCCAACCTGGGGTCCCAGGCCCTCTGACTCCATGCCAGGGCCCTGAGGGAGGTGGCTGT
Source organism: Dinomys branickii (assembly GCA_004027595.1). Taxonomy (NCBI): domain Eukaryota; kingdom Metazoa; phylum Chordata; class Mammalia; order Rodentia; family Dinomyidae; genus Dinomys; species Dinomys branickii. The sequence continues at coordinate 45,459 of PVLD010007339.1, read as the reverse complement.
TCTGCTGGCACGAGTCTCCTGACTCTGGATGGTCGCCTGGTTCACATCTGGTTATCAGCTCCCCATGGGAGAGGCCCAGTGCCTGGCTGTGTTCAGGCCCGGGGGCCAGGCCCGGTGGGCTCTGGAGGGCGGGGGTCCCTCCAGCCAGCAGAGGCCCTGGCCCTCCTTCCCACTCCCCTCTGTCTCCCTGACCCCTTCCTTCCCTCCCTGTTCTTCTTTCTGTACCCCAGTGCTTCAGCAGGACCCACCAGGTGGCCCTGGGGTCACCCTAACCTGCCTGACCCCTCAGGCTTTGCCTTTGCCCCTGGCCTGAGAGACAGTGGGGTGACAGCAGTGAATGGATGCCCTGGTGCCACCCAGCGGTGGACATCTTTGTGTGACTCTAAGGCCCACGTAGACCAGCTGAGTCTCTGAGGCCCAGCTGGGAATGTGAGCTGCCCTGTGTGGTAGGGCCTTCCTGGAGGCAGTTGGGTAGACTGGCCTGGCCTCCTTCACTCGCCTTTCAGTACAGAGCCCAGAACCCTGGGAACGCGGGCATTCATGGCTGGTTTTAATCTCACCCTTGTTCCTCTTTCCTGGCAGGACATTCCAAACTCTGTCCCTGCTTCCCTTGGCTGGAAAGCCCCTTGTTAACAGGGTTGGTGGCCCCCGTGCCTGTCTCTCTGCAGACACTGTGCTGGGTGAATGCGGGACCCCTGAAGAGGAGCAAGGGAGCCCCCCAAAGCTCTGCTGTGCCCCCGTTCCCCAGGGAGGAAGGTGGAGCCTGGCCTGTGAGGGCCTCTGGGGACGCCTTTGGAAGGGACACTGCTTGGTGATCATACAGCTGGACTCCAGGAGCGGCTGGGGCTCAGTTTCCCCTTCCTGAAAATGGGCAGAATTGCACTCTTGCTTGCTTGCTGTGGCCGGAGTCATGGTCATTTGTGAAAGGGAAGAGCACAGAGCTCCTGTGGCCCTACAGGCTGCCTGCAGAAGCTGCTTGGAAACCCATTTCAGGGCTGTGCCCTGGTGTGTGCATGTGTGTCTCGGGCCTGTCTGCGTGGGTGCCTATTTTCATGTCTGCGTGTGTGTCTTTTTACATGCATGTAGGAGCATGTGAATTCACATACCTTGTGCACATGTCTGTGTGGTTTTCCTGGATGCTTCTGCAGGCAGAGCCCGGCACTTGTGGGGACTCCCTGTGGGATGGAGATGACCAGATGGAGGTGGCCCTGGAGGTGCTGGGTCCTGCTGCCAGGTCCCACTATGGACGATGCCCCCTTACTCATGGCCAGGGGTTATATTATACCTTCTGCTCCCCAGCTGTTTATAGTTTCCATTATCGTTGATTTATCTGGCATCTGCATTAGTTTTACCGTTTCTGCCCAGCGTGCAGATGTCCTGAAGTCCGGGAGGTCACCTGTCTGGCCCTTCTCAGGGGTAGCACTACAGCTGCCACAGTGCACAATTTGGAGACCAGGGTGCGGCCTGGTGGGGAAGGGCAGGAGGCCCAAGTAAGGATCCTGGGTTTCCACCCTGGTTTCAGCTCCTGTAGGCTGTGCAATCATGACCTTTTGCCTCAGTTTATCCACCTGTAGGAGGACATGCTGTTGGCAGGATTTTGGCAAGGACTCCATGCACAACTCACAGAAAGCATGGAGTGAGTCCTGACATCAGCCTTATGATCTGGGGTCCCTGAGGCAGCTGGGGAGGTTCGAGGTACGGGCTCTTGGCACCCTGCTTCCCTACTGCATGGATCACCCTCTCTCTTGTGGGAGGGGTCATTGGGGGGGGGCTCACTCATGGGGTGACACAGAAGTGGACCACTGGAGAGTCTGTCTGGCCACACTGCTCTTCCCGAGCTGAGCCGTACTTAGGCAGGCTGGCAGCTGTCCTGGTCCCTGCTGAGTTCAGCAGGCCCCTCCCTTCCCTCAGGCCACCTCACTCCACCAGAGGAGCTGGGGTCTACAGGAGGCTCTGGCTTCTGCCCAGGGCATTCTAGGGCAGGTGCAGCAGGGGGCTCTGCCCTCTGCCAGTCCAGCCCCAGCCCCAGCCCCAGCCCTAGCCCCTGGGCAGATGCTTGGGGGCTGGATGTGCTGGCTGGAGTGCCTGGTGTAGGTGGCGGCTGCTGTGTGTTGTCCATGTCAAATTGTGCAAACCACCAACCCATCAGCTTCCTATCAGTGCAGTCATTTATCTGGAAGATTCCCAGCCTTAGGAGTAACCCCACATTAGTGGTAAATGTCACCAGCATTTGGTGATTCAGCCCTCAGCCTTGGAACCACAGTCTGACCCACTTTTCTTGAAATGTAATTATGCAGAGCTGAGGGGGCATGCGGGTCCTCCACGTTGCTTCTGCCCATGACAAGGAGGACTCCTTTGTTTCCTGTATCCTAGACCTGTGTTCTTTGGGGAAGTTTGATTTTCTGTTCCTTTTTTCTTGCCAAAGACTTTGGCTGGAGGGGATTCTGGTGGCCTCTTTAAATAAATGCCACAGAATGACATCAAAATGTGTGCACCTAGCAGAAGCGCTTAAGTGAAAGAACTCAGACATTTCTTCTCAGGGAAAAGGGGATGCTCATTCCTAATGTAAGGGGAAAGTGTGACTCAGGCTGTCCATCTGCTGTGGGGAGCTGAGGGCGGCCAGGGGTACTGGCCAGGTCCATGCATGAAGCGATCAGGCAGCATCAATTATGTGTAACAGCATTTGTGGCCTGCTAATGTGAGACAGACCTGTGCAGGTGCACAGCTGAGCAACAGGTGAGCATCCCTGGCCTACAGGGGGCTCCTGAATGGTGGGGAACTCGAAACCTGAACAAGTAGCTTCCTGATGTCAAATGCAGCGAAACTCACAGCCTGGCCATGGACCAATCAGAGAGAAGCCTCTGACAGCCAGTAGGGCACTGGCCAATCAGAGAGAGGCCTCTGACACTCAGCACTGGCCAATTAGAGGCCCTTCACATTTAACTGGATATTGGCCAATCAGAGAGAGGTCTCCTGATACCACTCAATGGGGCACTGACCAATCAGAGGAATTCATCTGCCATTCTCTCTGGATCACTGGCCAATCAGAGAGCAACCTGCTTTACTAGATTGGGGCTATACCTTGGGTCTCCCCGCTTCCCTGGGTGTTACAGGAAGGTGCCCTTGATTTTTGCAGAGATTCTTTCCTGTGGGTGGGCTTTCTCTGGCTCCTGTTCATATTTACCCTAGACCCTGCCCTTGAGGTACTTCCTGCTGCCCTGGGTGGGCACATGGTGGTTGTGAGTCCAGAGGAATGAACTGTGGCCCACCTGCTGTGGTAAGCACTGCCAGTCTTCAGTGCAGGTCATTAGGGTAACATATGTGCACTCTCCTGCCTGTGCTGAAAGCCAGGTGAGGGGGTTGTGGCTGGGCCAGCTGTTTCCTCTTTTGTTTGCCCGCTGGAGAATCTGGTGGCAGCCAGGGTCCTGAGCCTTCACCGAGTGTCCTCCTTGTGCATGGAAAGTGATCAGGGCCTTCTTTGGGAGGGCTCTGGCTGTGTGGGCCAGTTGCTAGGGTCCCGCATGGGGGGTGGGACAGTACTAGGTGTGGGGACAGCTCTGCAGAGCAGGAGGGTGCCCCTGAGACGGGCAGACGGAAAGGGGGAGCGCTGCTGGAGGGCCCCTGTGGAGCTGTGTTCTCGGGTCTGTGGCTTTCATCCCAGCTGGCGCGTCGCTGAAGTCCTGCAGTCAGTCCCTGCTGGCCGTTTCCTCTTTGGCCTGGGGACAGTCGGAAATGCCGAGTGCTTCCCTGTGCCACCCTTAGGGTGCACTCTGGGGACAGGAGAGAAGCGGAGGACGCTACCCCATCGCCCCTCACAGATAAGGTGGGCGGAGGGCGGAGGTGGACTTTTGAGTGGAGCTGCTGCACGAGCAGTTGTCACTCACATTACCAAGGTGCGTGGCCCCCTTCGTGGCCGGTTAGCTCGAGAGCTCTGCGTAGGTGGAGGGGAGAGCTCAGCTGGAAACTGGAACACAGTGGCTGTCCGTGGACCAGTGCGGTGGTCACACCCAGGCCGAGACGGTGGGTCCAGGAGAGCCAGGCCCCTGTGCGTACAGGGCCAGAGCAGGCAGGGCGGGGTGCTGGAGCCACCAGGGTGGGCGTGGTCATGAGGAGCAGAGCCACAGCCCTGTGGAAGGCCAACGTCCTCCCCATCACCCAGACAGGTGGATGGCGGGGTTCTCTGCCTGCACCTTCTGCCCTAAAGGGACGCACGGCAGTGTTGGAAATGCTTCTCCCCTCTCCTCTGCCCTCTTCTTTGTTGGTTTGTGGTGCTGGGGGTTGATCCAGGGCCTTTGGGTGGAAAGATTTCTCAACTGTCACATCTGCTGAGTGCTGCTGGCACCTTGTGGCTGGAGATCAGGTGCTCCTCAAAACCCTGCAGTGCTTGGGACAGCCCCATTCCACCCCAAAGGATAGCCAGGCCCCAAATGTCCAAGATGCCAGGTTTGAGAATTCCCGGGATAGAGGAAACGAGATTTTGGGGTCCCCTGCACCGCTGGGCCTAAAATAGTCAGTCTGTCAGGTGGGGAGTAGGATCTGGCCTCTGTTGTTTCCTGGGTTTCTCGTTGTGGTTCTCAAGCTTGGCTGAGCGTTGCCCCTGGGCTGGGGGCAGCTCAGAGAGCACAGCCTGTTGGACCCCACCCAAGAGTTTCTGATGCAGGTGGCCTGGGGCTGGCCCAGAAAGCTATATTCCTTCCAGGTTCCTGGACCACATCTATGGCTCTCCTGGAGGGTGTTGGCTGGTCTAGGGGGTGCCCCAGGGCCCCTCATCCTTATGATGTCCCCCCGAAGGGGTGCAGGCTCTCTCCTTGCCCCTGGGGTGCACATTCTCTTCTCCAAAGGGAGGACCCTGTTATTCTGCAAACAGCCACATGGGCAGGTTTAGGGAACAGGGGCTGGGGAGTGGGCTTTGAGGGAAGGGGTACAGTGATTTGGCCATGACTGTGAGTTCATGGTGCTGTGATCATGAAAATTTCACACTTCGCACAAGAAGGCCTTCTGTTCCGAAGGGTTACCCAAGGTCAGGACCCTGCCGCCCCTCCAAGCTAGCTCTGCCCTGCTGCCACCCATGGGCGCCAATCCGTCGGGTACCTGACTCACACCGGTGGCTATTTGCACGTGCATTTGAAAGAGAACCTGCCTGGTTCCTGGGGTGCCATATGCTCTAACAGGGCTCATGGGTCAGGGGCTTCCAGGAAATCTCCTGCTGCGTCAGGTTTAAACTCTGCTCTCTGCTTTGTGACGCTTGGGGAGGGGCAGGAATGAGTGCATACAGCCTGGGGGCCTCAGACATGGAGCTGGGGGGGTGGTCAGTGCCTGGAGGTCCCAACCCTGGAGGCCTCAAATCTCACCTCTCCAGGTGCCTGGGCTCCACACCGCCCAGGAATCTAAGCAGTGCCTCACTGTGCTTGTCTCCCCATCAGCACATGGGTGTAGCAGACTCATCTCCATGGCTTGCTGGGGTTCCCACGCTCCCTTCCTGGCTGTGGGGTGCATGCATGCTTTGGCAGGTGGGTTCCTGTGGAGCCCTGCCGTCAGCACAGTGTGACCCGTGTGAACATTGGGCCCCTCGCTCATGCCTCAGCTGAGCTGCAGGCTTGCTGCAGTGCCCAGGACCCTCGCTTCTGAGCCCTTCTCTAAGTCCAGGTGAGGCGTGGTCTGGGCCGATGGCACAGGCTGGTGTTCCTGCCCGGGGAGCAGAGGAGGAGGGTGGGCACGTCCACCTTCATGCTGGACCCCGAGGCAGGGCTCAGCAGGGGACTCGGGTCGAAGGGAACCTGCAGGTGGAGCCAGGGACCCCGCACAACTGTGGGCCTCACTGGGCCCAGGGCTCTGCCGTGCACATGCGGATTCCTAGAGCCGGTGCAGAGCCTCGGGCCAGTGGGTCTGGGAAGCCCCAAATGCTGCTGCTGGTAACGAGCCAGGGCACTTTGGGAGACTCTGGGCCTGGTGGGTGGGGCGTCTCTGCCGGGCTCTGTCACGGTCAGGTTACTCCTTTGACCTCCAAAAAGAAACTTTGGCCACGCAGCAGGGCTCAGGGCTTTGGAGGCCCAGGAGCAGGTTAGGGTCCTGGGCTGTGGGATCTGTAGTACGTCCCTTAACCATTGTGATCTGACCCATGTGGGCAGGGGGCGGTGAGGGTCAGAAGTGGCGGGGGTCCTATGGCCATAAAGCTCTGTGTGCCCAGCTCAGTGTGTCCCTGCTTGTGGTGCCGTGGTTGCTATGTGGCCTTCGCTGGTCGTTGTGTCTCTGCAAAGTGTGGAGAGGAGGGAGGGGTGGCTGACATGTTGTGAGGGTGAATCGATGAGCAGTGGGGAGGGCGAGGGCTGCCCGGTGAACAAGCTCGGACCCCAGAAAAGACCTCAAGGATGGGTTCAGGGAGGGCTGGCCTGGTCTCTGGCCTTGGGTCCATTTGCATATGAATAAGGTCAACTTGGGGGATCTGGAGGCTGCCGTGGTCACCTAGGGGACCTTGGGCTTCTGGGCCTGGTGATGGGTGGGCACAGATGCTGCTGAGCTGGGCTTTGCTTGCCTCCTGTACCAGGGACAGAAGCTGGCATCTTGGCTCTCTATGGTCAGGGTGTCGGAGCTCCAGAGGTCCTCACTTGGCCAGGGAAGGCTGCATGGGCCTCAGGCTGCCTCTCCGGCCTTCTCCTCCAGGCCAGCTCCAGCCACCCATCTTCTAGGCCCTACGTGTGTGCAGTGCAGCCTCTTCCAGGCAGGTGGCACCATTTGGAGCTGCTGGGCCCGGCTTGCAGAGCAGTGACTGTGATTGCGCTGCCCCCAGGACACGGGGCTTGAGGCATCCCAGTCCTCTGCAGTCACCTGGCAGGTGAGAGCCGATTTTCCTTTCCAGCCTGTCCCATCACCACACTGCTCTGGGCCTGCCCTAGGCAGGGACGGCACCAGTCTGGGTCTGGGTTTGGGGTCAGCCTGTCCTCGAATGCCCCAGCTCGCTGGCCCGCTTGTGGCCGGCTCTTTCTCCCTTCCCCCAGCCAGGGCTTGGCCAATTGCAAACAGATGCCTGGCCTGTGGGTGAGCGAGATTCACAGCCCTGGGGTGGGGCAGGGCTCTGTCCTAGTCAGGAGCCTCGGCCGAGGGCACAGATGGCCAGACCCCTCCTGCTCCTGGCCTGGCCTCTGCCCCTGGTCACCTTGCCTGCCTTGCAGGTGCCTGTGATTGGGTGGGTTAGTTTCTGGCTTGGAGGGTGAAGGTGTCTGGGCTCTGAGCCAGCTCTGGGGTCTTTGCCCTCCCCCAGTATCCTGAGTGCCTTACTTTACTCTAATGGCATCTTTCTTAGGGGAGACATGTGCTCCCCATTTTGCATGTGAGAAAATAGCCTCCTTGCAGCTGGCGAGGACAGAGGAGGAGCTCTGAAGTGGCACCTGGCCTTGGGCATGCGGTGCTGTCCAGCTTCTTGGGGACCTGGGCTTCGTTTCCATCAGGGACACAGTCCTTCCTGTCCCCCTTCTGTCCAGGCCCTGTAGCAGGACACTGGGGCCTGGTTCCAGGAGCAATCTATGCCTTCTGTTTTCTGTCCTTCTGTCGTGTCCAAAGCTCCCAAGCCCTGTCCCTACCACCTCCCCATGTTGTCTGAAGCAGGCCCTGTGGGTGGGCAGCCCCCTCCCCACCGCAGTCCTGTTTGGCCGCTGCTTGCTCCATTTAGAGGGGAGGAAGGAGCCTTGGCAGAGGGTTGGCACAGGTTGGTGCAGCTTGCACACAGGTGGGACGGGTGTGGCTTATGCCACCAAGCCTTGCGTTGTGCCACCAGCATAAGGGTGGGGACATTGTAAGTCACTTTCCCCTTTGCAGCCGAGGGTGGGCTTAACAGTGGTCAGAGGACTGGAGTTACATTGGTGAAACCTAGCCCTAACCTTGCTGTGTCAGAGGCTGGGTCAGAGCATAATCCGTATCTTCAAACCGTCAGCATCTCAGCAAAGGGAGGCACCAGCCCCAAGCACCATGCAGGGCCTGAGGCAAGTGGCTGGTCCCATCAGGGTTGCTAAGGACAAGGCTCCTGGGATGATTCCTCTTGGTTTCCTGTAAACGACCCGGAGCCCAGCCGGTCTGCTGCCTGGGCAGCCCGTTGACCACTACATGTCCACAATCTGCTGGGACAGTTGGGGAACTTCAGTGCTTTTGAAAGTAAGGGCTTATCCTGCATGTGTGGTGCTTGGCATTTCTAGTTGTAGGTCATCTTGGCAGCTGACTTCACAGTGGATAGTGAGAGGGCAAGATCCTAGCTCACAGCAGAGGCCTTAAAGCATGACTTCCCTCTGGCTGGAGTCCAAGGATGGGAGTGCCTCCTTGAGGCCACAGGCAGTATTGCACCTCTGCTCCGGTAAGTCCTTGTGAAAACGTCTCTTGACTTGGATTGGTGCTACGGAGCTCTTCCTGCGACTTTGGGAATACCCAGTGTTTTTCTGTGGCCTCAGTTTCCTCAGGTGTAGAGTAGATGGTATCGGCCTGCATCGTGGGCTGTGGGTTACCCTGTGGAGGCACTAATGAGGCCATTGTGACAGCAGGCAGATGTCTGAGCTCCTGCTGGTCTATTGGAGCAGCATTGAAGGAATCCTTGGGAGTTGTGCTGTGATTTGCGGATGAGTTCTGGAGGGGAATGGAGGGTCCTGGAAGGGTGGACCCCATCTCTACACCTCCACTTCTCTGAATGGCACAGCCAGGTGTGCTGGGCTTAAGAGCCAGGGGAGATCGTGGATGCCCAGGACTTTCCTAGGCCACTCGGAGTACAGGGATGCACAGTGCTTGGCCCAGGAACCAGCTGTCTGTGTGTGTTGGATCAGAATCTGGGCTCAGTCCCTTTTCACTGACCTCTGTTCGACACAGAGCTGGACTCAGGACGGGCGCCACGTCTCACATGGCAGTTGGAACCACCTGACCTTTCCTGACCCCCAGGCAGACAGCAGCATGTGGCAGCCAGTATGTGTATGTGCGCACGCGCCTGTCTGTGAGGGGTTGTGTACCTCAGCATGTGCCAGCGCCTGTCTCAGACCAGTCCTGAGGGTGTAGAGCTGACTGGTGTCTTGCTTCATCCTAGACCTGGGTCCTTCTGGCCCTGCTTTGCAGCCCTGTGAGGGCAGAGTTGCCACACTGCTCTGGGGGATGTCTGAGGGCACTGGGCTGACCAGGTTGGGTGGTGACACTCCCTCTGTCTGCAGTAATCCCCCACTGCCCTGCTGTCCCCTGTCCACTGAGCTGCTGTCTCTGCAGAGTGTCTTTGCAGCTCTGTAACCTAAGCCCCGACTCACCGTTGAGTCTGTGTTGTGGGGTTCTTCGGTGCTCTCAGCCCCGTCCTTCTCTGACTGTGTCTTCACTCCAGAACTGTTCCTCCAACAGCTTCTGCTCCCCAGCACTTCCTGGCAGGGATGGATCGCCCCAAACCCTTTTAAGACACAAATCCCTGGCTCTCCCTCTCCGGGCTTACAGTGTGGTGAGGGCGCTGCTCCCAGCCTCCCTCCCTGACTGCATGTGCCTCCCACTGCGCATCATCCACCTGTTAAGCCCAGACTACAACGCTGGGTCCCTAACCTGCCATTCTCCCCATGAACCTGGGTGCCTGGTCAGTATCTTGGCCTGCGGATAAATCCCTCTGCACAGAGGTGGTCTGGCCTTTCCCCAGTCCCTTCTGGACATATTTCCAGTCTGATTTCTGCAGTGTCACAGAGCCCATGTGTAGCTGGACCCGAGAGCACCCTGGCTGGCCCTGCCCTGGGTCCTCCCTGATTCCTTGCTGGGTGCAGTGCCCACCCCAACTTCCGGTGGGGACACTGCCCATCCCTGGATGAGGGGAGGAGGGAGGGATGGGAGAACAGCTCAGCTAGAGGGGGTCTTGGTGGCGCCCACCTGTTTCTCTCTCAGCTCGGCCTGTGCTTACACAGCCCTGACGTGAGGGGGCACGGGCACTGCCAGCCAGACAGGGAGGAGCCTGTATGTGTGAACTGCTGGCTGGGAGTGGTGCTCCAGATCCGTGTGGGGCTTCTGCACCAGAGTCTGCACTCTGGCTCTCTGCTCTCTCCAGAGCGCCGTGGGTCCAGGGTTGGACAGCGCTCCCTGCACACCTGCCTTGAGCCCTGCCTACTCGGACCCCTTCTCAGTTCGCCTGGGCATCTGGATGTGGAGGGTGCTGTGTGAGGCTCCCCGAGGGGCTGGTTGGTGCAGCCACCACCCTCAGCCTGCCGTCCGTTCATAGCTTGCTGTGCTTGCTAAGCCCGATGCAGCTTGCGAAGCCCCTGCCCTGACCCCTTGCAATTTTTCCCCAAGGGAGAACAGCATGGACAGGCCTTGAGGCCTGGAAAATCTGGGTCCTCTCTGCTTGTGCAGGGCCATGGTGACACGTGGCTTTGCCCAGTGCCACCTCTCTGGTGGGTCAGAGGTCAGCTTGGCCACAGCAGCTCCCTGTGGGCCGTCTCAGCCCTCCAGCCCTGTGCACTGTGGCCTCAGAGAGCATGTTGGGCCCAGCTGTTGGGTCCAGGGGTTCTGGAGTTGCCCAGAGTTGGAGGAGCAATGGGCAAGACTGGGGACAAGCCTGGCTACTGGGGGTGGGACACGTGGGCCTGCTGCTTATCCGCTTTCCTCCTCTTCCTCTTCCTTCTCTAATAATGCAGCTTTTTTTAAAAAAAAATGAACAAGGATGCATTTCATTATAGTCACTTTGGAAACTATGACAGTGTATAAGTAAAATAAAAACCACCCATAATCCCTGTCAGATCCCAGTGGTTCTGAACTCAAAGAACAGAGGACAGAAGAGGCTGGCTGAGGAACGGGGTGGGGGGTGTGGCCAGGGCCCACTGAACGACCCTCATGGTACAGTGAGTGCTGTGTGTGTGGACCCAGTACCCACAGGAAGGCAGTTGGTCCTTCCTGCTTGTGATATTTGGAGCTCTGCCCTGAGCGAGCTCCCACTGTGGGCTCCCCTGGGCTGCTGCCTGACCAGCAGTATCTAGCACCCTCCTGGGCTGCGCTTGAGCTGGGTGAATCTAGTGAGCTGGTAGGCAGCCCCCATCCCATCGAGCTGGTCCACTGGAGAGCAGGGGCGGAGAGCTGTTACCCCTGAACACCAGGGCGCGGGCAGGAGCTTAGGGTTCGGTAAGGACAGTGATTTCTCACGGGGTGGGGAAGAAAGGGTGAGTCACTGAGCCCGGCGGGGTGTTGAAGACACCGTCCCGGGCAGAGAAGTTGCATCCTGCCTTACTCTTGTACCAGATGTTTTCCAGATGGAGCAAAGATGTGAGCTTTCAAAACGAAACCCAAGACTACTGAGAGGGCATGGGAGACAAGGTTTTATGGTCTGGGCATGGGAAGGCCATTCTGGGTACGACACAATACTCAGAACTCATAAGGGAGAAAGACCTGACTGTATCAAAGCGAAGACTTTCCTCTGGAGCCAAAAGAAAATTTTAAAACCTTCCTCAGGAAAGTATATAAACGTGTGTAGCAGAAGAGGTTGGTTTGCTGTGATATGCAGAGTTCCCATGAATCAAACAGACATGAAAGTGGCCAAAAGACATGGGTAGTTCTGCAGGAAAGAGAAGAGGAGGATTTTGTGATGTTTTACCCGCTGCCTGCCCGTACGCAGAGTGCACCTTGCTCCTTGCTCGTCTGGCCTGAGGGACAAAGGACAAACACTGAAACATGCCCTTTTGGGTCCAGCAGGGACTTACGGTGCAGGCATGTTGCATTTCTCCAAAATGCACTTGATGGCTCTTACCAAATACCAAAGTGCGCACGTTCTGGCCCGCCCCTTGCTGTCAGAGACGTGCACAAGTGTGTGAGCGCCATCACACATGGTGCTGGGGAAAGTAGGGGTGCGACACACACTAACACCTTGGCAACAGGAGCCACTTAGGTCACGGTGGTTTAGCTTGGGGACAGAACAAGACACAGAGTTGTGGTGAGAGGACAGAGTTGAAATGGCGCTGGATTTGCTGCGGTGGCCCAGGCTTTGGGACAAACCACACAGACCGCAGAGGCTGCCCCAGCGGGTGTATCCAGCTCATCACAGGGCCAACCTGAGGTCCGGCCATGCGTGCGCCGATTATAGGGCTAGGTGCGCAGCACCTGGCGCTCACTGTGGTTCCTAGCAGGGCAGCTAGGGCACGGGTCGTGGCTGTACTTGTGTCTTTACATTTTTTTTACTAGTACATCTCACGCCGCAGCGTAAACGCACTCACCTTTTGGAAGAGGCTGATGCGTTATTCCAGCAGGTGGGCTGTTGGGCAGTAGCGGGCAGCCACAGAGGTGGCAGAGACAGTGACCTGTGGGCTGGTGGCCCCGGGGGTGGCACATCTTCCCTGCTGTCAGGCAGCAGCCTTTTGCTGAAATGATTTAGTTAAAAAATTGTGGTTTTGAAAAATAAAAAAAAGTGATTTTAAGAAAACTCGTCCAGTAAGGGACTGGATTAGTGGTGTGGGCCCTTCCTGAGATGCCTGGGAAACAGAAGTCTGACTCATGGGGAACCACGATGGTCCCTAGCAGCCTTCATCCACCCAGTTGCAGAAGGGAAACTGAGGCTGGTGACTGCCTCACTGGAGTCCGTCAGGGCACCGGGCTGATCTGGTTTGGTCAGGAAGAATTGTTTCTGTGTCATTATAAACCCATTGTCAGAATAGCTGGCCCCTCACCTCCGGGGCACGTGGACCAAGCCTCTGTGTGTGCTTGAACCCTGGACAGACTACGTTTTTTCCCGTGTACTCAGACCTGTGAATCATTTCTAAGTCGGACACAGTTATAGATCAACAACATTGGGTAAAATAAAAAGTGATAAGAATATTCTATAATAAAAGTTACTAAATTTTTGCATTTTCTCTGGCATTTCCAGTTCACACTTTCGTTTGAGCTCAGGTGATAGAATTGGTGGAAGGAGACACCACTGCTGGGAGCCACGGTGTGTCGGGGCTCTGCGCCTGCCCAGGGCGCCCCAGCCTCACTTGCCCACTCCTCTCCAGGGGCCCTGGGCCAGTCCACAGCTTGCTGCCATAAATAGCCCTGGATGAGCATCCTATGGGTAGGTGCTTTCTGCCTCTCTGTCCTCAGGGTGGATTCCTAGACACTGACTCGCTGCAGAGGCTGCAGGCCTCTCTGTTGCAGAACTGTGTTCTGTGATGATCACCTGAGTGGCCGTGCCTGGGCCTGTGATGCCTCCCTGGTCCCTCGGGCTTGTAGGCAGCACCTGGTTGTGAATCTGGAGGGAAGAGCACTTCCTGTGTCTCGGGTTAGTGCAAAAGTCAAACAGTTAATGACAGAAGCCGTACATGTGCCTGCGGAGCTCTGCACCCCTCTTCTCCATCAGGCCGGAAACGGGGACTTGTGGCACCCAGTAGACACCCAGGAGCGGTGAACTGCTCCCTGTCCTTCCCTCCCCGGGGACTGTGTGCATTTTCGAGTCCCTGGCATGACTATGGGGTAAAGAGTAGTCCTGGTTTTTGTCCTGCTGGGGTCTCCTGGCTCCAGGTGGATTGGACACACTCAGGGCCCACAGCTGCGCAGGTGCACCTACCTGGATAGGAGGCTGGAGCCAGGGTCCAGGTGCTTCAGAGAGGGTGGCCCTGGCTGGGGAGGAGGAAGATGGGAAGAGCTGCACCTACCTCTGGTGCACAATTTTCCAGAAGGAAAATGAGCTCGGAGCAGCCCTACACCTGTGCTTTACCCCTGTCCGGAGAGCTGGCCGGGGCTTGTGAACCTGCAGGTCCGTGCTGGGGGGTACTTTGCACTTGGGGTCAGCAACCCACCCAGACTGAGTCGGAGCTCAGCAGGACTGGCGGTGTGGACTCCTGGTTGGAGGCAACTCTGAGTCCTGCCACTGCTTTGCAAGATAGCTTTTGGGGGTGTGTCCCTAGTCCCAGTAGGGTTTTGGGCTCGTGTAATGTTCCCATAGCCGGTTTTGAGTCATTGTTCATCGTTGAACACTTGCATAGCTGTAGTAATTGACCGTGCCTCCCCGTGGTGGGGGAAGGTAAGATCTTCCAAGGTCAGCGTGACCCGGAGCGGGGCTTTGTTCCTCCAGCCTATAATTGAGAAAAGTAGTTTGGAGCTGTGCGGATAGTAGTGAAATATTCAGGGAGACAGGAGGATTTCCCGGAAAGTTACCCGGTCTTGTTTATAATGGCACACAGTGGAGAAAGACCCAGTTTGGTGCCCATGAACTGCTGGGGTCACCACACCCTCTGCCCGAGAGCAGGCCCTGCTGGCTCGGTCTGGGGAATCAGGCCTCTGGGCCAAGTGGACAGAGAGTGACCATCCTTTGTAACCGGGAATGCAGTCGACTTAACTCCACCTGTAACATTATTGGTTTTATGGTATTTAATAGGTGTTAAACCATCTCTGGGGGCCAATTTCTTTCCGTGTCTAAAGGCTTCCTTTTTTGAGGAGAATTAAAGGCAGATGCCAGCCACTGCCAGCACTGAGGAGGGGCAGGCGGCTGGCAGGCAAATGCCTGTCCTTTGTCCACACTACAATCTGAAAGGGCAAGGGTGAGCCGGACCGGGTCTTGCCAAGGGGCCCTGTGTGCATGCGTGGTGTGGGGTGACCCACTGCAAATGTCACACTCTGGGAACCAGTGGCATTCCTAAGAAGAGAAAAATGCGGTTTTGTTTTATAAAGGTTACTTTAAAAATTGCACATTGTCAAGGCAGAGACAGGAGAGCTGCGACTGTCTTGCAGCAATAGGTAGATATGCATGGAGGTGGCTCCTTCCTGCTGGACACAGGTTGGCCTCTGTTACTCAGTCAGTCAAGGAGGCAGTTCACGTCCATCCTAGAAATATGAGAAACTTCCAGGAAGTTTAAAGAAGAAAATGAAAATGAATCATGATCCTTGACTAGTTTCAACCATATTGCTGCTGCTGATACTGGCATATGCTGTATATTACAGCCAAATAAAGTACAGAATGAGTGTTTCAATGTTCTTACTTTCTGCTATTTGTTCCATGCCTGTATTTACAAAATTAGGACTACATGTCACCTCACAATTATTTTAAACATAAAATATAGGGCACCAATTTCAGTAATGAAGGAACAAAAGGAGACTCCTGTCATCTGATAAAGGGAGTCTATGTCTTATCTGTGTGGAGTGCTGCCCCCTAGAGTTGGGAGCAGGGTGGGGCTGTCTGTTCAGATGACCCTGTTCAGTCTCCTTTGGAGGCCATGGCCAATGCACTAAGACAGGAAAGGGAAATGAAAGACTTACAGGCTAGAAAGGAAGAAAGAAAACGATCTTTATTTGCAAACTACCTGGTTGATTATGTGAAAAAATTCCAAGGAATCTGCAAAACAATGTTTAGAACTAGTAATGAAGTTTACTATGGTGACAATATACAAAACTAGTGCATAAAAATCGATTGCATTTCCAGATAATAGCAATGAACAAGTAGAAACAAATTTAAAAAGCCCTTATGGTAGCATCAAAAACATGGGACAGAGATAAACTTAACAACACCTATGTAAGGCCTCTGTACACTGACAATTACGAACTGTTGCTGAGTGAAATCAAAAAAGACTGAAAACCTGGAGAGGTAAAAAAAACCATTCTCGTGGGTCAGAAGACCCAAAATTAAGATCATTTCTCCTCAGATTGATCCACAGATTCAATGCAATACCAAGTAAAACCTCCACAGGCTTTGTTAAATTAGATTGACAAGATGATTCTGAAATTTATATGGAAATGCAAAGAACCTAAAATAACTCAAACAAATTTGGAAGAGGAAAACATGGGAGGACTCATGCTTTGAGATTTTAAGTCTCACCATAAATGTACGTGGTGTCACAAACGTAGACCATTGGACAGAACGGTCTATAAATAGACTCCCACACAGGTCATTGATTTTCTGTGAAGGTGGAGGCCTGGTCTTTGTCAACAGCTGGTGCTGAGGAAAGTGGACATCAATTTGCAAGGAAGTCAGTCTTGGCCCTTACCTCAAATAATGTACAGAAGGTCAAGTGGATCTTAGATCTAAATATAAGACTCAAAGCCACGGAAGATAAAGGAAAAAATTCTTTGTTTCTGACCTTGAGTTAGGCAAAGGTTTCTTAGCTAGGACACAAAACCTATGAGCTGTAACAGATGCAGAGCTGATAACCAGATTTCATGAAAACCTTTTCCTATTCCAAAGACATTAAGAAAGAGGGAAGGGAATAAGATTGAAATAAAATACTTGGAAAACATAAACCCAATAAAGAACGTATAACCAGACTGTATGAAGCACAATTAGAACTCCGAAACAGGGAGGGGAAACACATGTACACTGAGGCTCCTCTGTGAGCATTCACATGTTGCTTTGTCGTAAAGCTCCATGCGGGAGAAGGTGGCCCCAGTGTCCCTCGGCGAGTCTTGGTTCGTCCCGGCAAGGGTGCTGCTGCTGAGTGGGGCAGGGATGGCTGCCTGAAGTTACGAGCTTCCAGAGCATGGGTGAGACACTAGGTGGGTGTGAGGACACCTGGGGACATGACTCCACTTAGGTGACCTTGGAGAAAGGTGACGGGGAGAAGACCAGGGCTGCCAGATGCGAGGCAGGGGAAGAGGGACAAGGGACCAGGGAGGGCAGGGAAATGCTGACCTCTTGCTTGGGCCAGGATTGTGGGACTGTTTGTCAAAACCCATCACACCCTCCTTAAATGGGTGGATTTACTGTATATAAATCACACCTCTTTAGCCAGGCGTGGTGGTGCATGCCTGTCATCACAGCACTTGGAAGGCTGAGGCAGGAGGATCGCTGTGCGTTTGAGGCCAGCCTGGGCTACATAGTGAGACACTGTCTCAAAAAACAACAAAACAAAACCTATACCTCTGTAAACCAAATTTAATAGATAGACATGGTGAGTTTTCCCCCATGTGATCAAATATCCCCTTGTTATTATGATTAGTAGTTACTAATTATTCATTATATAGAAACCTGCTACTTAAATCTGTCTTAAGGACTGACAGGGTCCTGTTACCGTAGTCCACTGTGCCACATGGGTCCCGTGGGTGCATGAGGGGGATGGATGTGCCTGGGACTTGTAGCCCCAAGTGTCATGCTGTCTCGTGTCCCTCCTGACTCATGGGATGAGAATTCGACACCTTGCCATCACTTTGTATGTTAAAAAGTTGATCTCTCCCTCTCTGAATGGAGACAAGAGAAGTCTTCATTTAATCTGTACTTAACTGGCAGTGGCATTGGACAGCATTTGTTTGCTGTCCCCTCTTCATTGGTCGAAAGAATGTTTCCTGTTCTTCCTGTGACAGCACCTGCTTGGCACCTGCTTGGCACAGTGGTCACCTTTGGCCACCTATACTCCGAGTTTTAGATGTAGAGCGCTATGCTTTTGCAGGTGCTTGTGTTTTTTGAGGAGATAGCATGTCTGCTACACATGGGTTCGGGTTTGGGGACATGACTGGGTCAGGGGCTGTGTGTCTCCCGGCCACTCGCCCTGGCTGGGGGTGGGTTTCCCCACATGGGACCCTCCGGGAGTTGCGCTGTGTCCCCCAGTAAGGTGCCTGGGTTCTGGAGGATGTGTCCTCAGAAGCACAGGGAGTGGGATCCACCCTCTTCCTCAAAGCCGAGATCCAAAAGCTAGCGCCATGCTGCATCTGTCACACTGTGTTGGTCACATGGTCACAGAGATCACTGTGGTTAAAGTGGAGTGGACATGGACTGTGTTGGTTTAATCAGCCCCTGACCCATGTCTGATCTTGTTTCCTGCTCACAAACCAGTCCTAGTGTCCTTGACAAGCAACACAAGCCTTTCTGCACTAGCTGCGGAGGAGAGGCGCCAGGTCAATGCGTGTGCATCCCGAGAGGTTTCTTCTCCCGTGAACCTCCATCTTGAATCTAAGCATGCACTTTCTTTGTTGTTCATTGGTTGGTTTGTTCACTAATCCTGTGGCTCTATTTGTGAGCTCATCTAGATGTGTGTTGGCTCCTGTGTTCATTGGATGGTTTGCCTGTTTCTTCACCATTTCATTGGTTGGCTTGTTCACTTGCTCAGTGATACATTGGGTCATTCCTTCCTTCAGTTGCTTTTGATAGGTTGGTTCATTTGTCCATTAGTTGGCTCATTGCTCCATTGGTTAATTGGCTGGTTGGAGGGCATTGATTGGACCCTTCATTTCCCATTGTCTGCCTTGCTCATTCCTCTCTTATTTTTTTGATGCCGCATTGTACACCTGCCTTGAGCTAAATGCCCCTCTGTGGTTCTGGATTTGTTCCCATCCTCAAGCGCTGGTCCCCAGGACACCTCCTGGCTGCCTGGGGCTGCATGTGTTAGGAAGACAGAGGAAGCAGGGACACTGTGGGGTGGAAGTCTGCTGTGATTCACGGCAGTGCTACTTGCTGCCCCTGAGTCTCTTAAGTTAGGGGTCTCAAGTCACCCCATTGGCGGGAGGCAGGAGTTCACCTTCTTAGTGCTGGCGATGTCCCTTGCTGTTTGTTTTTACATAATTTCTTTCTACATGTGTTGCATGTGGTGCTTGTCATAAGCACACTGGGTAAGGTGGGTCCTGCTTGTACCTCTGTGCAGCAGGGAAACTGAGGCCCAGTGGTGTTAGGGTACATCCTAGTACCCAGCTCCACAGGGCAGTCTGAACCAGAGGAAGATGTTCTTCATTGCCTGAGTCCTGAAGTCCCCTCTTGCACCTGCTGCGAGCCCTGGTGCCTCAGGGGGGACAATGGGGGCCCTGCCCTGATTCTCAGATGACTCAGGAAGGGCATGGACCCTGTGCATGCTCTGGCACAGCAGGTGCTTGGCAGGGCCTGGCCAAATGAAGCAGCCCCTGTAGCGGCTCAGGCACAGGTGGTCTTGCCCATTCAGAGGCAGTTGGGTCAGCTCGGCCTGGGAGCACATCAGATCGGAAGCTGGTGCCATTCTGTCCCATGCCCACCCCGTCCATACCACCGTTCCAGGGCCATCTCCAGAGCCAGGCTGGGTGAGGCCTGGGGTGGAGACTTAAGAGAGGGCTTCAGCCAGCATGACCCAGGTCTGCGTCCTCCTGGAAGTAGGTGGGATGTTACGGAGTGTGCCAGATGTCTGCACAGTGCCACCTAGCTCCTGGCGTCAGCCCCATCACACTTTCTGCAGGACAGGGAGACCAAATACCTTCAAGGAAACCCACGCTCACCTGTCACCAGCTTCCTCATCAAGAGTGCGGGGACCGCGCTTGGTCCCACAGAGTGGCTGGCTGCGCCCACGTGCAGTGCCCACCCTGTTCCCACACAACGCGTCCTCTTTGGCAGCAGCTATAGACATAATATCCCTGGCCACACTGTGCTGTGCTCATAAATGTTTGAGCAATGACAGGGAGAAGAAACCACATCTATTAATAAAGGCAGCAATGACCCATGCACGGGAAGAGATGCTAAACAGATGCGTGAGAGGCTGGATGGGTCCCATGCTTCTGTAGGGTCAGATGTCCCCAGCCGGGGCCACTTCCTCTCTGTTCTCCAGGTCGTCTTGAGTCTAATCTTCGGGCCATGGCCATGAGGAAGACACGCTTTTAGCCCCTGTCTGTGTGGCCTGGCCCTGGCCTCACCCAGGACCCTCTCACTGTGTCTGGCATGAATGGCCCTGCCGGATCACTTGTGCCCAGAACACACCTGTGTGGCCCCAGACTGCACAGTGGCTGTGTCCATTCCCACCTGCCATTGCGTCTTCTGCCCTCCCCAAAGCATTGTCCCGGGGCCCCCCGGCAGCTCCTCTGCATGTGTCGCACCCATGACCACTTGAACTTCATGGTGTCCCTCCTGTCAGCACCACTGGTTTCCACGTGACAGCATCTAGGTGTTGTGAGTGTGCTGTTCAGCTGCAGGTGTCACCAGCTGGACTGGAGATGGCCATGGCAGGGGTAGTGGCAGGTGCTTGTTTCTGAGTTTGCAGAAGGCATCTGGGCCAGGTGTGGTGCCCATGTGCACGGTGAAGGGAGGGTCTGGTGTCCAGCCCTCCAAGAGGGGAGGGGTGAGCCCCCAGGCCTGGGGATGGTGGGGTAAATGATTGGCACCTAAGTCACTGAGGGGTTAAAGTGTATCAGCTGAGTCCTCAAAGCAATGGCAGCACTTCCTTTGTTCACTCAGTCATTTATCCATTTATCCTTCTACCCATCCTTCTGTCCATCCATCATTCTTCCATCCATCACCCTTCTATCCGTCATCCATCATGCATCCATTTATCCACCCACCCACCCATCCACCCATCATCTATTACCCATCCATCATCCATATGTCATCCTTCTGTCCATCACCCACCATCCATCCTTCCATCTTCCATCATCCATCCATCCGTCCGTCATCCATCTGTCTGTCTATCATCCATCTTCCTGGTCTCAGCAGAGTGGGTTTACAGCCTGGCTGCTATCAGTCCCCTGAGGGTGTTCACCCTGCAGTGAGGGACAGATGTCCCACTTCCCGCTGGGTCCTGGACCATTCCTAACCACAGCCCGAGTGATGCAGGGACTCTCACCCTCTGGGGAGCGGAGTGAACATGGCAGCTGCTGGGAAGGGGGTTGGTGGCCTCGGTGGGGGGAGCAGGGACAGGGTTTCTGTTCAGAGCCTCCTGCCTGCATGTCAGCCATAAATGGACACCGAGATATCCCTGTGACCTGTGACTTTAGCCTGTAGCCCAGCCCTAGTCCTGTGCCTACAGCCTGCACTGTGGGGCGGGTGGGACCCTGGGTGTGTGTTGTATCCCCTGGTCAGACCCAGGCTGAGGCCCATGAGTTGGCACTGTGCCTGCACCCCTACCCCAGAGGGGCTCGAGTTTGCTGTGTATCCCTGTCACAGAGACAGCTTTGGCAGGGCCATGCAGGACCTGGGAGCAAGGTCAAGTCAAGGTCAGGGTCAAGTCCCTGGGAGCACAGGGCTGTGAGCCAAGACCTCTGTGTGTCCGGGCTCTAGGATGGAGGGGCAGTGACCAGCAGTTGTGTCCATGGAAGTCTGTGCCCTGGCAAGGGCTTAAAATGCATGCCACTTACCTGGAAAGGGATGGGGGCTGAACTGTAGCGGAAGACCTGGTGCCACCACAGGGAGCAAGATTTGGCCGTCGTGGGTAAGAGCTGTGCCCATGTATTCAGTCATTCAGCAAACACTGAGTGCTGGCCAGCGGCACCCAACCCTGGATGATGGGGGAGGGGCCGGCACCCACGTGCGCACCTCCACAGTGCCTCAGCGCTCAAGCCCTTCCCGGACACAAGTCACTCACTCCCCTCAGACGCCCTCAGCTTCTGTCCCCAGGACAGTGGCCGTATGAAGCCAGACAGCTGAGAGCCAAGGCCCGGTGCTCGGGCCCAGCAGCCCGCCGGCCCCGGGGAGGGAAGCAGGACCACACCAGTCTGGGCAGCCTCCAGTTGTGTGATAGCCGTTGCAGCATCAGGCTTTAGGCGGAGATGGTGGGGTCCAAGATGACACTCAGCTCTGTCACACCGCCATCGGCTCTGGGAATGCAGGGCAGCGCTGCCCGGCTGCAGGAAGGGCTGTGCTGTGTGGGGAGCGGCCTCCCACTATCCCGCCCCTTCTCGTACTCATTGGTTGCTTCTTCCATGCACCTGTCCACTGCCCCTCTGTCCATTTATCCATCCACCCATCTGTCTGTCTGTCCATCTCCCCCACATCCTCTTCCTGTGGCCTCAGTGCACCGCTCCCCCCCGCCCCAGGCTCCCGCCTGTCTCCAGGGTTTCCCTGCTCTCTCCTGTGATGCTTGGCCAGTCCTCGCCTGCCTGCCCCTCTGTCAATGCTGATCTTACCTGTCTGTTCCTTTGTTGGTCTGGGACAAGCAGCTGGCCACCTCCGTCATGAACTTGGGCCCAAGGACCCTAAGACTAGCATTCGCATGGCCAGGAGAGGCATGTGGGAAGCGGCACCCAAGTCCTTGGCTCTGGCCCGTGGGACTCCTAACTCTTGGGAGCCGGTGTGTGAGAGCCTGGGGTGGAGATTGAGCCAGTGCAGACAGGAGCAGGTGGTTCCAGAAAGGGGCTGGGATGCTGTGAGTCAGGTGCCCATCCTGTCCTGGGCAGCTGGGGTAGTGGGGTCAGGAGCTCCCCCCACATGACGTTCCAGGCCAGAGCAAGGCTGCCACCTGGACAGCAAGATGCTGCTGAGCCCCGAAGCCGGTCCCTGGGCTCTGGCACCCAGGTCCTGGATCTGCAGCTCCCCTGGCCAAGCCGACGGAGGCTCTCTGCCATGCTTCGCCCCCAGCACAGACTGATAGGCAGAACCCCGTATGCACTCAGAGAAGCCTCACTGCAAAGGTGTCTGGGAGACGTGGATTTTAGCTCTCCACATGCAGAGCAGGAAGCTGGGGTGGGGGTTGGCCTGGGTTGGGGTGCAGAGTGGGCTCTGCAGGTGAGAGACCCATGAGACAGAGTGAAAACTCCAGAAGCCTTCATGGACCTATGGACACAGGCAGTGGCTCTTACCTTAAAGAGTGGCTGTGCTGTGGTGGCTGGGTGCACAGCAATGCCCTTCTCCCCTCACCAAGGCCCTGGGATGCCGCAGTGGGTGCCAGGGGATCTGCCACTGCTGCCCTTGGGGTGCGGTAAAGGCCAAAACTATCCTGTTGAGCTTTGAAGGCTTGGGACTATGCCCCCAGCTCCTGCTGGCACTTGTGGCTTCTGTGCCTGGCCCTGACCCGCCCAGATCTTCATGCTAGTTGAGGTGACGTTGGCTTCTCACGAGCAGACTCCCACATCCACCGTGCTGTGGCGCAGGGCCTGCGCTGGGCAGGGGAGCCTGAGCAAGGCCAGGCAAGGCCTGTGCCACTCAGCTTGCCCAAGACTTAGCTCCCACTGTGCCCTGGCACAGAAGCCCTGGTCGCGGGCAGTGGCACAGGGCTGGCGGCGGCAGCTCTTTGAACTTGCTGCGGCCTCGGCCTGCGGACCTGAGCTGAGGACCGCTGAGAAGCAGCTCTGCACCAGCCTCAATGGGGAAAACAGCTTGCGCTGAGGTCTGGGAAGAGCATCACAGCTTGCTGTGAAGCAAGGCCAGGAAATCCCGCCGATCCCCGGTCTCTTCCTCAGGCTGCTGCCAGCCTTGAAACCGAGTCTGCAAGATGAGTCTGGGCATGGTGTCATCCAGCTTGTGTGCCTGCAGTTGGCATGCTGTCCCTTCCCACAGCCCCGTCCAGGCCTGGGGCTGGGCCACCGGCCTTGCCAGGTACCCACGCTCCTGGTCGCTTCCGACGTGTAGTGGGGACAGTGAGGGTTTTGTCACTGATCCGGAGGTGGCAGAGAAACCCAGGGCATCTCCGTGGGCCACACCATGTGGGTGTCTACCCTGCGTGAGGCCAAGGCCCCCTCAGGAAAATCACAGAGGCCATTGAGGGGAGATTCTGAATGGAGAAGCCTGGCATGGACTGGGAGTGCTGGCTGCCTGTGGTGCCCCCTGCTGCCTGTAGGCAGCTCTGCACAGATAGAAATCCACAGCCCCATAGCTGTGGGTGCAGCCACGCAGGCCTGTGCAGATGACATTCCTGGGCCAGGCTCTCGGGACTCCAGGGTCTGGACAGTGAGGACCCGTGTGTTGTTTCCAGGTGGGAGGGGTGGCTCCTTCCCTCGCCCCGAGGTCTCTGCCAGCCTAGACCAGGCTGCTTCCTCTCGCCCCCAGCTAGGCGCCTGCACCTCCAAATGTCCTGTGCACCTGTGCAGTCCTGTCCTGGACACCTGTCCTGCTCTCTGTGTCTCCCAGGCTGCTGCCCTCCCAGGAGACTGGGTCCCTTGCTGGCTGGTTCTCTGCAAGGGCTCCCTGGCTGCACAGGCTCTGTGGCCGCCTTGGGTCTCTGGGGCTGCAGCTGGGTGCTACAGGACCCTGCAAGCCGGCTTCCCTTCCCATTCTCCTAATTGCCCATGCTTCTGAAAAGGGCTTTCCTCTTGCTCAAGTCCCTGGGAGGGAGGTCCAGTGTCGCTGAGCAGAACCACGTAGGAGGGACTGGGATCCAAGGGGCAGCCTGCCTGGGTGAGGGGGACACCAAGGATGACGCTGAGGTGTTTGACTCGCACATACAGGGCGGGGTTAACCATAAGGAGGAACATACTGGCTGGGGTAGATGCCCCTCCAGGCACAGCTAGGTACGGGTGCCTGGGTGGCTGGCAGGGGTCAGTCTTAGTGTTCTCCCCATGCGAGACGGCCCCAGCCCTGCAGCTCACACATGGCCCATGTGTGGAACTAGCCAGATGGTGGTCCCTCCTTCCCAGGAGAGGGCCCAGGGTGGAGTTCCTAGTCAAGTCTGTCCATTTGAAGTGGGGTTTCCACCAGGGATGGTCCCGGGAGGGGACAGTGGATATGGGGGTGGGGTCCTGGGACCCCAGAGTGGTGCCCCAGGTGCACACTTGTTCTGTCCCTGGGATGGCAAGCTGGGGCTCATTTTCCCTGCCAGGATGGCCAGTGTTCAGCGAGCAGGATGTGTGCTGTGTGGGGTGGGTGTGCTGCTCAGGCCATTGCTCGGGAGAGAGAGTCAGCTCTCGCGGGGACACGGTGGCTGTGGGGAGAATGGTCACTCTCTCCCCAGCCCTCAGCCTTGCTGCTCTCTACTCCAGCAGGCCCTGTAGGGTGAAGGGCAGGGCCCTCCAGAGGGACATGAGGACCTCAGGAGGGGTACAGGGCCCTCCCCAAGGATGTGGGGACCTGTTTCCCTCTTGTCAGGCACTAAGGCCTTGGGGGCAGCTGGACTGGCTGTGTGCCACAAACTGCCACGAGAAGTGACCTTTTATGGGCAATAAGGGGCAAAACGTGCGAGGGTAGTGGAAACTCGGGAGGCGCAAAAGCTTGGGCTTCGGCCACGCCCCTCCCTGCGCAGCGCCATGACACTAGCCTGACTGCAGTGGGGCTTCAGCAGACTCCCGGTGAACCTTTGGGGCACCAGCGTGTCTCCCTGGCATGTGGCTGCTTGCAGGACCCAGGTGGCAACACCTGTCCAGCCCCGAGCTGGTCCCACCCTGACCTCCTCGCCGTCCCCACTCTGCCTCCTCCCCACAGCTGACCCAGCCCTGTCGTTGCAGCTCAGCCAGCAGACCTCCTGAAGGTCCTGGACTTCCACACCTTGCCGGATGGAATAACACAGACCACCGGGTTCTGTGCGACACGACGATCCTCCAAGGGCCCAGATGTTGCCTACCGAGTCACGAAAGACGCACAGCTTAGCGCGCCCACCAAGCAGCTGTACCCTGGTAAGGGACCCGCGACTCTGTTCTTAGGGATGGCTTCCGGGGACTGTCTGGCCTGCAGCCAAGGGCAGCATGCAGGTTCCCTGGGAGCCCTGCTCCCAAGCCCAGTTTGATTTCAGCACAGTGCCTGGCTCTGAGCGGCCCTCACCATCCACACTAGAGGTGCATGGGGCCAAGGCTTCTCGAGCAGGTGTGTGGCAGCTGCAGACGGGCTGTGGAGATGGATGGCCCCCGGGGAACAGGTCAAGAGACAGCTTGGGGTCTCAGGGAAGGAAGTGCTTGCAGACAGCGGCTTAATTAAGGGGGCAGTGACATTAAGAGATACATGAATCAAGCAACATGGCTCACAGCAAGCCAGCACAAGGCTTTTAATGAGAATCCATTGCCAAGCGCCAGGTCTCTGCTTTTAATGACATTACCTGTCCGATAGCTGCAAGATGCAGCTCCCAGCTGTCCCTGTCCCCAGCCAGGGGGTGAGCCCTGTCATCGTCCGGGCCAGCCCAGAGTAAGTAAAGCTTCAGGGCTTATCTGGACAGGCGGAATGGGCTGGTGATTGATACTCTCACGGCCTTGGGGAGATGAGCTCTTCTTTCTGTTAGATAAGAGAGACCGAGGAGGCAGGGTCTGGGCAGACAGTCGCCTTGGGAGTTACCTCATAATTACTAGAAAACCGAGCTCCATCTTGGTGGTCCGGAAATGACCCTGACAAGTTATACCAGAATCAGGGCCCTTTTAAGGAGCTTCAGAGTCCCTAGGAGCCACCTGGCCTGCTGCTCCCTTGAAGGGTGCTCGTCTTGGCTGTGGGGTTCTGGGGCCCTCAGGCATCTGTGTTCGTTCCCTCGCCCACCACCATGTAGGAGAGAAAGGCGTGCACATGGCACATGGGTTTGTTCACAACTTGGGCAGACCAGGGAGGGCTGCGAGTCTGCCCCTGGCCCTCAGAACAGCCCTGCTTCCGGGGGTCCACCAAAGCTGGGAAACACAGTACCACGTGTGGATTCAGCCCCTCACTGGTAGCGTTGAGTCCTCTGTGACCTGGAGCATGGGGTCCTGGAGAAGCAGCCTGTCTCTACAGGAAAGCAGTCCTCATCTTCAAAGCTGGTTTACCCTCTCCATGGCCACTGCTTTGTCTCTTGGGCCCTTTTCCTCTTGGGGTGAACCCCCTAATGATCTCCAGCCTGTCTTTGGTCCACCCTGCCTGACTTGTGAGCATGTCTCTGACAGAGTGTCCGGGGTGTCATTTTGGATGGCCGTCATTTGGATGTCATCCCAGCAATAGTGTGGAGGCAGCTAGCTGGGATCCTGGCAGCTAGGGGTGTCTCGGGCCGGCCCTTGGGAACAGAGCTGCCCTGGGTCATAGATGCCCAGCCTGGAGAAGGTCAAACTCGTCTGTAAGGGTAGAAGTCTTGCCAAGGTGCCCTTGGTGTCTGATTGTGACCTTTTGTTATGAGAAGGGTAGGGGTTTCACCTCCACATGCCCCAGTGCAGCACCACACCTTTGGGGGGCGGGGAAGACGTCTTCCAGAGCCCCCCTCCAACACTCACGGCCATGCTGTGCAGAATTGCACATTGTCTGCCCTGTGACCCAAGTTTAAAATTCCTTCCGGGGAGCCTGAGTGCCCAGGGCAGCAGGAAAGGCCCAAGGGGGCTGGGTTCTGGGATCACGCTGACCCAAGACTCAGGTGGCCGGCCTTGGCCCATGGGAGCCGGATTCACCCCAGAGATGATCTTTTGCCAGGATTTGGTGGTATATTTAATCTTTTCTTCACCCAGTTCTAGGGCATTGGCACAAGAAGTGTACTAGAATTCTTATTTGTCTGCAGCAAGAAATAGCCTCAGATCCCAGAGACGCAGCGCAGATGACTGGGAAACTAGGAAGAATCCCTGGATAGCGTGATCAGGAGTTTTTTTAGCAGTGTTTTACTTACGCCATCAGACGAGGGACTTGACTTGACCTCCCAGAGCCTCCTCAGAGCAAGCTGGGTGTGGCTACCGCCCCATGCAGATGACCTCCCTTTCCTGCCAGAAGCCGACTTCCAGACACATCGGGAGGAATTTCTGTGGCATCCCCTCGCGGGTCCAGAGTGTGCAATCCCAGGAGCACAGAGTCTGCTGGGTACCCATACGGGGAGGGCTGGGATGGCCCATGATGACCTGGGTCTCCCATGAACACAAGTCTGTGGGTGTCTCTGAGCCAAGGGAAGACCATGCGGCTGGTGGCTCAATCACAAGATGAGAAAGTCCCCCTAAGACCCCTGTCCTGTGTGCTGCCCAACTGCCCCTTCGACAAGGCCTGCAGTGCTGGGGCCTGGTGGTCAAATTGGACACCGAGGATTTGTGTAGTCAGGTGGTGGGATTGCTTCAGCAAGGCCCTCAGCCTGGTGACAGCTGAGCCACCAGTGGCCAGCTGAAATGCCACCCCAAGTCCGGACTGCTTTCAAAGTGGCTACACACCCTCACACCCCAATCGAATTCTCTTTCCTGCATTTCCTAGGGTGGGGGCTGCATCTGTTCCTTCCTTGTGTCCCCAGAGCCCGGCACATAGTCAGGGACCAATTGCTCCTTATCAATGGCATGATCAAGTGAGGGGGTTGATCTGTGCAGTCTCTGTGGATCAGCACGACTCAGTTCCACGGCAGAGGCATTTATGAGGCTCTCACTGTATTTCTCGTGGGCTGTAGTCCCTTTGGGCCAGCGCTTCAGAGGGAAGGAAAGGAGCAAGGACAGGACTGGCCTTATGCCGAGCCTTCCCCGTAGCAGTGACTTTTGCAGGAGGAGTGACATATGGACTGTCAGGCAGGGACTCACTTCCCCCGGCTGCTTGCCAGCCCGGAGTGTGCCTGTGGCCCGGCTCATGTCATGACGAGCATAGACATCTTAAAGTGACCATAGATCCAGTGTTATTTTGCCAGGAGAGAAATGTATGTTAAACATGATTTATCTTTTCAGGTTTTATATGAGCAGAGAAAATTTGTCACTATAGAGATTTCATAAATTGAGAAACAGCATTTTAATGAGCGGGGAGCAACGAGGGTTCACGGTCCCGGGCCATGTATCATGCTGGAGGAAGCCCACACCGCCCTCTCCGTGCTAGTCTTTATTTCAGGCAGTGCAGTTGTCAGGGGCTCAGAATGCCGGCTGGGGACAGAGGCAGGGGACCTTTGGAGAGGACAGGGAGGGGATCGTAACTGCGTGTCTGTCTGCGGCGTGGACAGGGACCTCTGGGCAGCTCGAGTCAAACCCAATTCTTGTTTCTTGATGCCTGCTCCATTCCAGGGAAAGAGCCACCAGGACCCTGCCACTGGCCCGGCCGGCGGGGGTCTTCACTGGCGTGCACAGCAGACCACACCCCATGCCCGCCAGCTGAGACTCTGATGTCTTGTCCTCCCTTGATCCCCACATCTTGAGGGACAGGGTCAAGCCTGTGACCAGGGGCAGGGGTGGCCCTCTCTGCTCTCTTCTAAGACAACTTCCTGCCAGAAGTGAGAGCCGCTGGAACTGGTTCCTCCTTGGGACCTGCCTGCCACTGGCCACTGTCTGCTGCTAGGAGCCGTCCCAGCCTTGCAGTGGGTCTCTGGGGGGAGCTGGTCACAGTGCTGACCTTCCCCGGAGACCCTCCTAGCAAAGGACCTGAGATTCCACAGCAGAGGGTAGGATTTTTCCACTTCCTCCTGCTGCCTTTGAGGCTGGGCCAGTTTCACTGCTGGGAGCACTGCAGTCATGCATGGGATCCCTCTGAGTGTCCTGCAATGGAAGCAGAAACTGCAGCAGGCGAGTGTTCTGTCCACCCCCAGGTCAGTCCCTTAGCCTTGTGGATGCTGTGGCCTTTGCTAGCCCAGCACGGCAGCTGCAACACTTGAATCTGTCAGCAGAGGGCGCTCAAGGATAACTTTGCTCGAAGCTGCTGCCAACCCCAGCTTTGCCACCCAGCAGCTGTTGGCGGCGGCTTTCCAGGACATCTGGTTGACCTTGTTCCAGTTCTAAAGAATCGGTGGGGGCTGGGAGTCACCTCTCCTCCAAGCCCATCAGTCAGGCTTGCAGTCCTCTGTGGCGCTGAGATGGGATTGTGGTGCCTCCAGCAGCAGGCCCATCCCTTGCCTTCAGCCAGGGTCTGTGTTGACATCCATGTCTCAGCTTGCTGCCTTGGCCTGGACATTTCTGGCTGACTCGGCAGGGCATCGATTAGCTGCATGCTCTGTCAGCTCCCAGTCTCACAGCAGCGCTGCAGACTGCTCCCCATGAAAAAATCACTGACTTCACCCCCAGGGTCGATATCGAGGAAGAGGCCCAGGTGCCCGTCACGCCCGGGTCAAGGGCAGCACGTGGGGCAGACGTGGGCCCTCACAGGGCCAGGCTCGCTCTGGCTTTTGATGACCTCAGATCGTTGCTGGCTGGGGTTATAAAGGACACACCCTCCTGGCCACCCGTGGGAGAGTCGTTTTTCTTAAAATTTTGAATTTGGATTGAAACCTTTGGGGTTTTGTTTGTTTGTTTGTTTTACTTTTATTTTGTTTTGCATATTAACCAGGAAATTTCAAAAAGAGCAGTTCTAGCTGTGGCCCTGGCCACACATACAGGTGCCTGCTCCTCCCCCTCCTCTCTTCCCCACCCCCACTGTGATGTTGGAGTCAGCACGCTCAGCCTTAGGCATGAATGCAGCCACCGGATGCATGGGAAGTGGCCTTTGCCCCGGCGGAGCTGGTGCTCTCGGAGGCTCTAGCTGGGCTTACATGCAGGTGTAGGAACGGAGAGGACCGGTCTGGTTTCACGAGGGACTTGCACTTGAACTGAGGGCTGAAAGGACAGGCTTGCCACGTGGGGGCAGCAAAGGGCTGCAGGACCGGTGTGATCAAAGGGCAGGTGTGCGGTCCCTGGGGGCTGTGCACACACAACAGGGGTCCCCCGCTGCTGGTCTGCAGCCATCTCATCCGGGCCTCCTGTTCTAGCTTCTGCGTTCCCCGAGGACTTCTCCATCCTGACCACTGTGAAAGCCAAGAAAGGCAGCCAGGCCTTCCTGGTCTCCATCTACAACGAGCAGGGCATCCAGCAGATTGGGTTGGAGATGGGCCGCTCGCCGGTCTTCCTCTACGAGGACCACACGGGGAAGCCGGGGCCCGAGCAGTACCCGCTCTTCAGAGGCGTCAACCTGTCGGATGGCAAGTAAGTGGCACACGGGGGACCCTGTCCCTCTCCTGTGAGGCAGGGCCAGCCTGGCTGGACCCGCTGGTGGAAGGGGCGTCACAGCAAGGTGCAAAGCGGGGGGCACTTGTGGAGGGGAGCACTGGGCTTGGGGGCCTGAGGCCTGGGTTCTAGTCTTAGTTCTTCCTCTGGGATTCCGTCTTCCTCCCTCGGCCTTCTTTTTTCCTTTATAAAATGCATCAAAACACCAAATGCTGCCTCCGGGTCAGAGGGAACGCTGGAGGTGTGTCATTGTTCTGGAAGGGACATGTGGCCTCCATCCCGGATGGTGGCACATCCCATGTGTCAGTGGGTGATTTAAAACAAAGGGAGCTCTCAGCAGAGCGTGCCACTGGGGCAGCCCTACATGCTGGGGGTCTGAAAGCGGCCCCTTCCGTGACCAGCACGCCTGAGCCCCGGGACAGGAGGTGATTCTTGTTCTTCCTGACTTTCATGAGTTGATTCCACCACCTCCAGTGGCTCAGCTTGTCTCGGGGCTCAGATGCCACATGCCAGGCTGGGACCTTCATGCTAATGTCACACTGCCCCTCGGCCTCCCTCCCCTTCTGATGGCTGTGACAGTGGCCGCTGTCAGGCTGCTCTGGGTCCCTGGCCCTGATGCTCCCTCAAGCATCCTGATGAGCTCACGGGGACCTGAAAACTGTCCATTGGAAGAGATGAGGATTCTGAGGTTGTGGGAGGCTGAGTAGCCCTCACAGTGGCCCACGGTGCTGCTGGGATGAGCGTCCATGCTGCGGTTCCAGACTTTGAGCTTCAGGAAAGGGGCTTCCTCCTTTGGGCTGAGGGCTGTGCCAGGAAGACTCCAAGTTGGGCTTCTGCACCACAAGCTCTCCTGAGCCCCTGGGCATCTGTTCCTCTGCAGGTGGCACAGAATTGCTCTCAGTGTCCACAAGAAGAATGTCACCTTGATCCTTGACTGTAAAAAGAAGACCACGAAGTTCCTCGACCGCAGTGACCACCCCATAGTGGATGTCAACGGCATCATTGTGTTCGGCACCCGGATCTTGGATGAGGAAGTATTTGAGGTGAGCAGCAGTGCTGGGTGGCCCCATGCCAGCTGGGGACACAGTCTGTGGATGACTTAGGTCCCCCACTCCAAACTGGATGTAGTGTGGACTCAACCCCAGAGCCATGCTGGGAACGTGCCACTAGGCACGCCACGTGCGTGCACATGTCTGTGTCAGCAGGGGTGATGTCTGCCCAGGGGACAGGGCAAGGCAAAAGCCCTGCAGTGGTGGATGTGAGCAGAGATGCATCTCCCAGTCCTCACCGTGGGAGCTGTAGTGGACGTGGAGTACGACTGTGGAAAGGAAAATCAACAGGATGCTGGCCGCAGTAGAGGCCTGGGTGGTACTCTCAGCTCTTTTGGGTGTTGGGTTGATACTTAGCCTCAGCTTCTCCATCTGTAAAATGAGATTGTAGATGTGGCTGTGTCTTAGAGCGGAGCTGAACATAGGTGCAGAGTACTGCTTCCCTTGTGAACAGCAGTAGAGAAACGGCAGCTGCGCTTATTCTGGTCAGTGCCGGTGGACAGCAAGGACTGAGTCCAGTGGTTCAGTGTGGACAACTGGGAGTGACCAAGGCAGCTATTTCTGCAGGGAGGTGGTGTGGCGCTGGGCCCGCTGGACGTGGTGCCCTTCTGTGGGTCAGTTTTCTGGGATGTGGCAGCCTGGATGTTCTGCACGGTAGGCCAGGTACTTGGTCCTGCTGACAGTGCCCGGTTGTAGGACGCAGAGATGCCTTGTGGGTGGGCGCCGGCCAGACCTGTCCTCAGCCATGAGGACAGTGGCCTTGGGCTGTCCTGGGCTGCAGGTGTGGAGAGTTGGGGAACATCGCAGACAGGGTTAGTGCTATTTGGGGGGTCTAGGTGAGGCGGGTGGTGGGGACAGGCTGCTCTCCCCGGCAAAGCATGGGCAACGGCAGCAGCACTGTGAGAGCGGCAGTCATGCGCTTGGTGCTGCTCGGCACCCAGACCAGGCTCTGCGGCCACTGTACATTTTCCTGCGGACCAGGATCCTGACTCTGGGATGGGCCAAGACACCGGGGCTTTTTGTGTGCTCACTATGTGCATTTTATTGTAAAGATCCAGGAAAAAGCTTTAGCTCATTTTAAAAATAAAAACCAGGCTCTAATACTAATCCTGCTTCCTTGACTTCCTAACTAAGCAGGAAGAGCCTTTTCCCTGAAGCACTTGTATAGGGGGCTGTGCTGCCGTCTGGAAGCACTGAGAAGTCAGCAACCCGGACGGGCAGTGAGTCCCAGCTTGCCCATTTCCTGGCTGCCACATGGTGGCTGAGTTCTCTAACCTGCCTGTGACTCAGTTTTCCACTGATAAAGCAGGGACAATCGTCGTGCTTACGTATGTGTGTGTGTGAGACACATGCAGGGATTAATCCGTGCACATTTGTGTCCCACCTGAGTGTCCTCTGGACCACTGGACCAGTGTGGACAGCTGGGAGTGACCAGGGCAGCTGTTTCTGCAGGGACGTGGTGTGGCACTGGGCCCTCTGGACGTGCTGTGTTGGTAAGGAATGAAAACTCTGTGTTACTTTCAGACAAGTAGACCTAGACTTGAGGGGCCTGGTGTCGCTGACCTGCGTTGTTCTCGCCCTGCAGCCTGCACCAGCCAGCTCGCGGCTGCAGAGCCCTTCTCTGGAGGAATGCAGTCTGAGCGAGCGCGAGCGCGGCTGCCAGGAGCCAGGGATTTTTGTTGACCACAAGTTGTTAATGGTCCGAAGGCGGTGTTTTCCCAGCCCCAGGGTTTCCTGGCTGTTAGCTGTGCTCACTGCGGAAATTGGACCTGTCTTCCTTAATGAAGAGCGGCGGAGTGCAGCGGTGCTGCCAGAGACCCACGGGGCCCTTTCCCTTCCTCCTTCCTGAACGCCGTAATGATAAGGTGGGAGAGCGGCCTCAGCTGCCAGGTGCCCTTCCTCTCCTTGCCTGAATTTCTGTGCCTTTTACAGTAGGAGTCGTTTAACTCTTTGCTTTCATGAGACTCTGAGTAATGGAACTGCTGATTTTCACTGCCTGGCTTTTCTAGAAAGAGCCTAAGATTGAGAGGGCGGCACTGTGGCAGTGCTCTCTTCAGGACCACATCCTTCCTCTATCTAGAAGATGATTTCCGCTCGTTAGAAGCCAGTGCGTGCTGCGCCTCTGCAGGCTTTGGAGAAGCTGGGAGGAGCTGGGCCTGCACTTCATGCACGGTGACATTTGAGAGTGCGGCCCAGGTGCTCAAGAGCTCTGGGGCCGCGGGGCTTTGCCTGGAGTGGCCCTGGCCACACAGAGGCCCCGTGTCCAGCCTGAAGTGCCTGTGAGGGAGAGAGACAGGCACAGGGATTCTTGGGGCCAAGGTGTGCCCTTCCTACAGTGAGGCACCCTTAGTGTGGGTGTGTAGGCTGGGCAGGCCCAGTGTTCCCAGCCCCCTTGGCCTCCAGCCTGGGCCCGAGTTCAGTTCTGATGGGGCTGCCCTGCTGTCCAGCAAGGTGGGGCACCCAGTCCCCTGTAGAGCCCCCGAAGGAAGCCAAGTGCAGAGAGAGGCCAAGGCCTTTGGTCCCGTGGCTTTGGCCTTCCCGGTCCATCTTCCTGGCCAGAGAGGTGGAGCCCAGGCCTTCATCGGTAAAATGGGCGTGATGGGCCAGCATGGGAGATTGTGGGGTGCGGAGTGGAGGTGCATACACTATCAGTACCTTTGGGGGGTGTGACCAACCTCAGTGACCCAGCTCGGGTGTCAGAATGGTGGCCCCTTTTTCCTTAGCTCACCTTGCAGGGGAGGAGCCCTATGGCCACGCTGCTGTCTGAGTCTGAGTCAAGGAGCCCCCAGGAGAGAAGTGACCGGGGGTCACCTGTGCGCATGTGCCCATGCCCAACCTCTCCAAAGTCCCCTGCGAGGCCTGGGCTGCTGGGCTGCTGTCCCTGATTTCTGAGCTGCATCCCTTAGCCGGGTGTCGAGGGTGAGTGTAGGGCCAGGCTTGGCCTGACCCGCCCCTGTCAGCATGTCCTCGGGTGCACATACAGCCTTGTCCTTCGGCCAGTGGGGATCGCAGGGCCTCGGCCCAGTGCGTGGTGCTGGCGAGGGGCAGGGTCAGGAGCCAGTGTGGTCTTGGAAACATGGAAGTGACAGCCAGTGAGCTGTGGTGTGAGAGAGGGGAGCAGCTTGTTCCTAGCGGGCGGAGGCTGGTGGAGGAGGCTAGCCCTGCGGGCCCTGGGCGCACCCTCTCACCAGCCTCAGCCTGGCTGGGCTCTCCGCCTCCTCCTCTCCCCTCTCCTTCCCTCCCGCTTCTCCTTTGTCTCCACGTCCCCACTGCCCCTGCCCCTTCTCCTTCTCCTTGCCTTTCTCTCTTTCTCTACCCTTCACACTGAACTTCAGGTCCAGCCTCTTGTTATTATTTTTTAAATTTTGAGACAGGGTCCCACTAAGTTGCTATGTTGCCCAGGCAGAGCTTGAATGTACGGTCCTCCCGCCTCAGCCTTCTGGAGTGCTGGGATCACGAGTGTGCGCCATGGTGCCCGGCTTTGTGCTGCCTTCTTGCAGTTCGGGAAGCTGTCACCAGGAGGGCTGAGCAGCTCGCCAGGGTCGCCTGGCGGGGTGGCAGCAGAGTGGGACCTCTGGAACCTGCCGTGCCCCCGCAGCCAGGATGGGGCCATGGGACTGGAGGCAGGGTGCCGGACCACCACTGCCCCTTTGGTGCCCTGGCCTTGTCTGGGTCCCTGGCACTGTGCTTCTGTGGCCCTTCCCTCGTAGGCCAAGGATATCAGAGTCCCCAGGCCCTTGGAGTCTGAAGCCTGGAGTGTCCAGGAAGAGGTGGAGCCAGCTGCCCGTGATCCTGGGTACCCAGAGTAATCCTGAGTTGTGTGACGGCTCCAGGACTTACTGGCCTGCCCTGTCCTGGATGCGGCTGGGCTGGACGAACAGGAGAAAGTGGGCTGCTGACCAGAGCGGCTGTCACGGGACGTGGAGCAAGCAGGGCTGCAGAAGGACCCTCCTTCTGGGGGAGCCACGGAGGAGGATGAGGCCTGGGAGCAGCCAGCCTGGGAGCTTTGGGCTCAGAGCCAAATGTACTTTTAAGCTGTCGCCTGTTTCAAGGGGCAGTGACATCAAACAGACTGAACTCAGCTTTCCACGTGGCCAGTGTGCAGGGGTCAATGGCATTAGGGCCAAGCAGCCAGCAGTCCCTACTGGTTGCAGTGCCTGAGTGCTCTGAGCAACCAGGTGTTCACCTGGTCCCTGAGCCCCCTCTCCAGGAGCCTGGCTTTTCCACCAAACCATCTTTCCTGGAATTCTGCTCTTGTAGGCGGGAGTAAGGCCTTGCTGTCCTGGCTTCTGAGGCAGCAGCTGGGGCTCCTCTTTGGGCCTGAGGCACTGTCCTCCTGAGCATGCGTGGGGAATGGCATCCAGGTCCCATGTGGCAGGGAGAGGATGCCCCAGATGTGGGTCAGACCCGGCTCTGAGTCCAGCTCTGGTCTCCCAGGCTGGGGCCCCTCTGAGCCCTAGATCCTCCCAGTCCCTTGCCAGCTCCCTGGTGGCTCCTGGTGGCCTTGCTTTGTGCAGAGCACGGCCTGGAGTGGCCAGCTCTGGTGGCTCATGGCCTGCTGGGCTTAAGCAGGGATGGACAAGGAACTGGGCAGCCTGGGAGCCCTGGGTGTGTGGGTCCCTGTTCCGGAGACAGCAGGGCCATCACAGCAGGTGGGAGGGCCGGGGCCAGGGAGCCGCAGCACCTCCAGCGAGGAGCTTGGGCACCTCGGGTATTTGTTGGAGGAGCCCCCCTCCATGGGTGCTGAGCGTCCCTTTGCTTGGTCTCTACCGTCCTCCCCGTGGTCTTGTGACCTGCGTGTCTGTTGAGAGGAACTACAAGAGGCCCCAGGCTGCCCTGCTAGGACAGAGGCTGAGCAGGTTGCCCTGGCGGGGCCAGCTCTGAGCAGGGTGTGAGGCAGCTGTGGCCCCTGCTGCCTCTCTCTGTGCTCCATCCCCACTGGTTGATGGTGTGCTGCACAAGGCATCCTTCTGCTGGAGCCTGGTTTGGGCAGCCTGTGCAAGCCCTTTCCAAGTGCTACCCTAGTCCCTGCTCCTGCCGACGGCCGCAGCATAGCCCTGGCCACTCTACAGGGACATCTGCAAGGCCCTGGGCTCCTCCTTGCCAGGTCTCAGTGCAGAGACCTCCCAGCTGGCTGCTGCCCAGTGGCTTTGCTCTGTAGGTCACCTCCTCCTGCAGCGCCTGGGCTGGGGGCCTCTGCCCGGGACGGAAGAGCTGCAGGGGGAGGTGGCACTGGTGGGAACAGTGAGGGCAGCACTGGTGGTGGTGACGGGGTGGTGGCGGCCGTGCTGTGGCTGCCGGTGGTCACAGTGACAGTTGATGTGGTGGTGGTAGGCTCGGAGGTGCAGGTGCTGATGTGGAGGCCCAGTGGTGATGCGACGATGGTTTTGGTGATAATGGATGATGTGCTGCTGGTGGCAGTAGAGGTGATGGCGCTGTCAGCACCTGCACCCGGCGCATTTGTGAGGAGATTCGCCGTGGACATCCTGGGCTGGTGGCCACAGATGGGTGAGTCTAAGGCTGAGGTAGCTGGGTGGGCACAGGCATCCTTGAAGGATCCCGAGGCCGGGCAGCAGGGTGACATTTCTGAGCACCTGCTGCTGCCTCCTTAATGCACTCCAGGACCACAGAACTCGCTTTGTCTTCACAGGTGCCCTGAAAATCCTGAAACTGTGTATCTGGATCCTGTCTGGCTTTGAGCACTTTGAATTTTCATTTTGTGTGACCAACTCATGGATGACAGTGTCAGAGCAAGATCTGAAACGTGACTTGTTTGGGCTCTGAGAGCTGGGGTGGGGAATCTGGTGACCTGGTGCATGAGCACCCCCAAGGATGTTGAGGAAGTGGTCCCCGAGAAGGAAAGGCCCAGCCCTGTGTTAGAGCTTGCTGGGCTCACAGCGTGGGTGACGCTTTCTCTGTGTCCCATTGCTGTGCTGTGGCCAGAGCGTGCAGTCAGGTCTAGTGCCTGTTTCCTGAGGCCCCAACTGGATCCCAACCTCCAGGCAGCCTCTGGGGTGGCACTGTTTCCCTCCTGCTGCACCAGCGGCCAGGTGTGTGTTGACATGGTGTGGGAATGCACTTGAGGTCACCCGCCTGCCAGGGGCACAGTTCAGTTGCGCCATGGTGCAGTCCCTAGTCCTACCCTCCCCTGCCTGTGGCAAGCTGGGAGACACAGGTGCTTGGGACCCAATGGACACTATGACTCAAGCCAGCTTTACTTGGCAAGGTGGTAGGGGGCGTTGCCACCCAAAGGTGCTAGGGCGGTGGGTGCCAGGCCCTACCAGCACTGCGTACTGCCTCTTGATTTGGCCCTACGAGCATGCTTGCTGACGGCCTCTCCTGTACCTCGAACAAGAAGGCACTGTCCTCTCACTTTCTCTGTTTCTCTCCATGTGTGAGCTTGAAGTGTTCTGGCTAAAATTAGACAGCGAAATCCGCAAGACAAGCAAAGTGCTTAGCCAGGAGCCTGTGGAGCCTGTTTGAGTTGGATGCAGGGAGCGTTTGCAGGCCACTCTGGTCCTGGTGGGGGTGGGGTAGAAGTGGAAGGGAATGG
This sequence comes from Dinomys branickii, assembly GCA_004027595.1. Classification (NCBI taxonomy): domain Eukaryota; kingdom Metazoa; phylum Chordata; class Mammalia; order Rodentia; family Dinomyidae; genus Dinomys; species Dinomys branickii. Next base: position 7,542 of record PVLD010007339.1, on the reverse strand, counting down.
GTAGAATCGAAGGGCCCAGGAGGAAATGCCTAGAGCCATGTGATTTGAAGAGCTGCTCCTGGCTGCTCCCTCCTGTGGGCAAGCTCCGCATTCTGTCCACTCGGCCCCTGGGGTTGCAAACCCTCCAACGAAAACTTTGCAATTTCCCCATCTCCTCACAGAAATGCAGCCCAGATGAAATCTCATTATCGGCAGAGTAGAACTGACTTGCTCAGCAAATGCTGCCAGCTGGGCCAGCCAAGGACAACACATTTCTCGCCATGTCCTGAGCAGCGGAGGGGCAGTGGAGGATTGCCTGGCCTGTGCCCCGAAGGAGGTGGCCTGCGCGCCTCCTGTTTGTGCAGTGGAGAGGAGCAGCCGCATGAGCAGAGGGTGCAGGTGGAGGCTTCTTGAGGCTCTGTGGGGGTTTGACCTGGCAGGAGGCAGAAAACAGGTGTGTCAAAAGGGAAGGTGGTAGTCAAATATCAGTGGGCACATGGCGTTCCCACCACTGGCACCTGCTCTCCAGGCAGTGACTGAGCAGCCACAGGCTCTGCCGTGTAGCCCCTGGGCCTGGGCCTGGGCCTAGGTGCCAGGGTTGAAGGGGTGGTGAGCAGATTCCGTCTTGGAGATGAGGTGGGGAACAGGAGCAGGCCAAACTGACCAGGAGCCATGCAGGTGGCCTGCCGGTGACACCTGATGCCATGTCCTGTTGGTGGAGGGACGTGCACTTGGCACCATTGGCAGGAACTCCAAGGCAGGCAGCTCCGGGGGGTACTATGGGGCCCACAGGCAGCACTCCTTTGCCATGTGGCCTAGCAGTGAGCCAGACTGTGTGAGCAAGGAAAGAGTGGTGGGTGGCTCACGCCCCTCCCAGGAGAACCATGGGGACAGGGTGGGTGGGCGCATGCGGGAAGGGTGCTTTTGCCCAGGCTGGTCTGGGGCTGCAGGGGCCAGCTGTGAACCGCCAAGCCTCACTGGACACACCTGGGACAGACGGGCACATGACAGCCTCTGGTATGTGAGTGTAGAGCGTATGCCAGAAAATGGGGTTCTAAAGAAGCACCTTAAGTACCCGCAGCTGCTGTGGAGGGAGGGGACCTCATGCCCTGTGTAGGTCAGCAGTCTGCTCTGTGCTGGGGCCCACATGTGACACACACCTACATGGATGTGCACACGGCACAGTGCTCACACACCACGCTGGTCGTACACACACATGCACACACCATGCACAGGCACAGATTCGAGCCCATGCAATACCACATCAGACATACACGTTCATATGTAGATGTGTGGACACTCACATGCACACACACCCACACACACATGTGACACATACATAAGTGCATGCACTGCACCAGACGTACAGCTGAATGCACACACATACACGTGTGCACACCTAGTTTAACATGTACGCACACACCCCACACATGCATGCAGAAATGCAATACATATGCATGCATGTTAGCCAACATATACACACACTCACACATGCACACATGAGCACACACTCTCATGCATGTACATGTGCCTACACAGCACGCACTAATACACATGTGCACACACCACAATAGACATACATATGCACACATACACATGCACACACACCAGGCAGCACCAGACCCTGAGGTTTGACCTGCAAGTTTGGGGAATGTGTGGCCCTGCAAGAGGGACGGCTGGAGAAACAATGAGAGGGACGGCTAGGCCTGTGGTGCCCACCTGTTGTCCCAGTACTCTGGGAGGCTGAGGCAGCAGGATCACAAGTCTGAGCCTGGGTAACTGAGTAATTTAGAGAGACTCTGACTCAAAATGCAAATAAAGTAAAAGCCAGGGTGTGGGGGGGCAGTGGGGGGCGAGACCCGTGCATCTGAATCTCTTCCTTGGGTTGGGGGTGAGGGCAGGGCTTGGCCTTCACTTGGCATGGAGGCGGGCAAGTGCAGCTGTCGGGATTCAGCCCCCAAGGAAGCTGGAGCTCCTGCCCGCCCTGGCCAGGCCTGGGAGAACTTGCTGCAGACGCTTAGCAGTGCCATGCAGTGTTAAGGAGGCGCTGGGCATTGGGCTGCTCCATGTGGGCCGGGGCCCGTGCATGTGCCCGGGCAGTGGGCAGCTGGCCCTTCCCAGACCAGGGCCCTGTGTGTGGCAGGTGCTGTGAGGAGGCCACTGAAGGAGTCCAGGGCTGTGGTGTGGAGTTTGGCCCTGGGTCACGTGAGACTTCATGAACATGCTCTCCATGTAAAACCATGGAGCTCAAGCCACTAGTTTAACATTTGGAAGGTCGTACTTGATTAGGCATGCCAGGGTGCCACTGTTCCCAAGTCATGGGGTTGTGGCTGCCGGAACCCCTCTGAGAAGGACGGTGAGGGTCTCGTGGGAGGGGACTCGGAGATGGAGGCCTCGGCAGGCCTTGTCTGGTCTGCTAGAGCCATCAGCAGGGGAGTTGCCACGTTTCCTGGAGGTCCTGGGATGGTGCTGCCCAGAGGCAGGTGGCGGGGTCCAGGGTCTCCACAGCTCCTCCCCTGGAGAGAAGCACCCAAGGAAGGTTCTGGGAGAAACTTCTGATACCCCCAAGGGGATAGGGGACAGGGCGCTTCTTGGGTGTCTATAAGGTGCAGTCCCTCCCTGCTGCTCCCAGGTGCTTCTGACAGGTCATGTTCGAGTCTTTGGTACCAGATTCTGCTGTGTCCCTGCTGGGGGAGCTGGTGTGGGGCTGAGGACAGAATTGCTCTCCACCTTCCGCCCCTCAGGTTTCCTTCTGGGTCAGTAATGCACATGGGCCTCAGGAACTTGTCACTGAGCACAGTGCCAACTGCACCCAGTCTCCCCATCAGAGCTGCGTGGCCACCCTATGGCACCCTATGATTGCTGCTGGGTTCTGCTACCCACCGGGGATAGGTGGCCATTCACCAAGGTCAGAGCTGGGGTCCCATGCGACTGGATCTCAGGACTTGGAAGGGGCTGTGTGACCCCAGTTGGGCGGGCAAAGGTGGGGTCTCATAGGAGTGTAGGGTGGGCCCCTCCTCCTCTCAGTCCTCACAGGGTGTGCTAGGAGAGAGGGGGTGCATGTCCACCCTCAGGCCAGAAGCCAGGCTGGCTGAGGCTGGGTCTAGGAGCTTCAGGGCTGGGTGGGGTGTGGGCACATGGGGTTCTGTGCCATTCACGGGTTTATGGCAGCCATGGGACTGTCGTCAGGTGTCCATGAATCCCTGCCCACAGGCCTGTGGGGTGGGCCGCTGTGCTGGGATGTGAGGGGTACAGACACACTGGCCTGAGGAGCTTGGGGTGCTTAGGAAGCAGAGGCTTTAACAGACCAGGGCCTCCAGCTGCCCAGTGCAGGGAACCCCAGTGTCGCAGCCCCTCCCACGCTTTTTCTCCTCCCACAAAGTGTGTGGAGAACACATTTATATGCCAAACTGCAGGCGGGAGAGGAGATATTTTACTTGAAGTGGACAGAGTTTGAACTAGAAGTCACACTGTCCAATAAAAGTGGAGCGTTTTGATAAACTGTTCTTGTCACACAGCTCTTGTTGGCCTGAGAGCTTCAGGCCCTTCTCTGCAGCAGCTCTCTGTGCCCCTACCCCCATGGTGTGGCCCCGGGGCTGCTCAGCGCAGGGAAAGGAACCATCGCCCCAACCCCTGCGGCCCGGCTGGCACATGCCCCTGCTTGGGGCCTGGAGTGAGCCCTGCTCCCATAGGCGCCCCCCACACCCACTTCTCCTGCACCGCTGTCCTTGTCCTCTGGAGGGGTGGCCCAGGTGTGTGTGTGGGGGGGCAGTTTTGTCATTGATGTGAGCTGATGTTGGGAACTGCAGCTCCGTGAGTCTGAGATGAGGCGGTGGGTACCTTGGTAACCGGGAGGCCCTGCCCAGCTCAGCTGCTTCCTGGTGGGAAAAGCATCATTCTGACTGAGCTTGTAGGCAGAGGAGGAATTTCCGTTCCACTATGTGAGAACAGAGGACACTGATGAGCTTGCTGGCCATCAGGAGCACTGGACTCATGTGCACCAGGTCCTGGGCACTGCTCTGTGGCCCTGCCACTGGGCTAGGGTCCTCCTATCTGAGCCCATCTCATCTGCCCACTTGAGGTGACAGAGTCATGCAGGTAGACAGTACTGTGCCCTGTGTCTACCGGTCTATCTTGGTTACTTTTCTCATTACCTGACACTCACAAATTAAAGGAGAAAAGGCTTACTGTGCTCACAGTTTATAGAGGTTTCAGCTCATAGTCAGCTGGTTCTAAGGCAGGTGGCATGGCAGAGGGGCACTGCAGAGGAGAAACAGTCTGTGGCAAGGCAGGCAGGCAGCAGCAGCAAGCAGTAGCCACAAGGGAAGCAGTCCTTTCTGCCCCTTATATTCCATTCATGTTACCCATTTTAGAGTGGGTATTATTTATGCCTAGGATGGGGTATCCTCAATCCAGCACTACACACTTAATCCCAGCCTCATATACCCTAGATCTAGCCACCTCTACAAAACCCCTCCTATGGCCACCTGAGGTTTTTGGGGGACATCTAGATACAAACCCGTAACAGCATTCATCCATGCATCCATGCATCCATCCATCCGTCTGTCCGTCTGTCCGTCCGTCCGTCCGTCCGTCCGTCCATCCATCCCAGTTATCCTTCTGTTCACCCATTCATCCATCCACCTATCCACCCACCCACCCATTTACCCATCTATCCACCCACTATTCATGTATCCAAGCATGGAACTTGGTAGAGTCTATGTTCTCCCTCACACCACATTGTATCCTGTCCTCCTGATAGGACCTACCTCCCCAGAGCATAAATTCACTGGGCCTCCCCGATAGCCCTGCCCTGGGGTCCCACTGCCCTTTTCTGGCAGATACCTGGGGCTGCCCCTGGTCCTGCCTCCTGGGCTCTGCTATGTTCTGACAGAAACCATGTTCTACTCCTGAAGGACAGGGCCCCTGACACAGCCTGGGAATACAGTCTCCGGAAACTCGTGTCAGAGGAGCTGGTGACCCTGCCAGAGGCTGTGTGAGGTGGGAGCAGAGTGACTGCCCAGCAGAATGGTGGACAGTGTCAGAGACAGAAAGTCCAGCCCCATCAGACTTGAGGTTTTGTTCCACATACCTGGCCCGCAAAATGGGTTTGAAAACCTCTCAAATAATGAGCAAGAAGCCCAGCACGCACCCCAGGCAGGCCAGATTTTGCCCAGACAGGCTCAGAGTGGAGAATTCATTTTTTCTTTGACTCCCTCCCTCCCTTCTTCAGTACTGGGGCTTGAAACCAAGGGCATGCTGCCACTGAGCTACATCTCCTGCCCTTTTGACTTCTTACTTAGAGCCCGGCCTCGCTTTGGTGCCCAGGCTGGGATCCGGCTTGCCTCAGCCTCCCACCCTCCGACCAAAGCTCCTCTCCTGCCTCAGGGCCTTGTCCATGTCTCTCTTGCCTCCAGCCAGACACACGAGGAGCCCCTCCCTTAGCATCTCCATGCCACTGCCCAGCCGTGCCCCCTGCCAGCCCTCCTGCTCCTGCTGTCTGGGAGAGAGGAAGGCACAGGATGCTGCTCCCCACTGTAATCACAGAGGTGTGCCCACCTCTCCCACCTCTTCTTGGGGCTGAGAGCCATTTCCCTTTGTGTCCCTTCGAGCTCCTTGCCCCGGCCTTTGCACGGGTAACTGCTCTTTGCCTTTCTCTCGGAAGCTGCAGTCTCTGCCCTGCCACTCTCGTGTCTGCTCTTTGGTCTTCACTTCTGGTCCTGCCTGGTCCTGCCAGGGTCTTCACTCCTGGTCCCGCCACTCATGTCTGCCTCCCTCAGCTGTCCCAAGCCCTTCTGTCCCTCAAGGCTTTTCTGAGCACTCACCCCACTGGGCTCAAACCCTTTAATGATGCTCATTGAGCACCTTTTGTATATAGATTTGCCCCTTACTCTGTTGGGGCTCATTTTTCAGAGAGAAAGGAGGGCTCAGAGAGGGAAGCAGACCAACACACAGAGCCAGCGGTGGCCAAGCTGGTGCGTAGCAGGTCCGTGTCCCCGTGGACCAGGGTTCCTCACACAGTCTGGTCCCTGCTCCAGCTCTGAGCTGGCAGTAGCACCTGGGTGGCTCAACCTGCATGTTCCGCTCTCACCAGAGCCTCCCACCCCCCACAAAGTTCTGCAAGGAAAGCGGCCCTCAAAACAGACCGTGGGGTGTACTTGTAGCTCTGGCCGTGAAAGTTGGCACCTGGGGGCCTTGCCAGGGTCAGGCGCACAGCACAAAGCCGCCACAGAGCTTAGACTGCAGGTCGGAGTCTAACCATCTTCCTGGAGAAGCAGAGCTGTCATTGGGCGCACAGCCCAGAGGGATCTTGGCAGCCTGCGCCTCTGCCTGGGAGGGGCGGGGTCTTGGCATAAATTGCATAGGAAGTGCCACCCTCCAGATGGCAACCCAGGGAAGGTTTCACAGTGACTTGGGGCCTGTCCTCAACTGTCTCAGTAATGCGACCTGTGCATCATGATACTACCAGGTGGGGGGGTAGATTCCAGGCCCAGAGGACATGGCGCTGGGTCCAACCCCGGTCACCTTTTCCTGTGGCACCATTTTCACCTCCTGCTACGTCTTTCCTCATTCCTGTGAGCTGGGTGGGTGGGGCAGTGGCTGGAACCTTGCAGGGTGCCTTGAGCCGGCCCTGCCAGCCCTGCTTGGGATGCTGGGCGGATAACCCCAGAGGGCCATGGTTTCCTCAGCTGAGAACGGGGCGTAAGAGATGTAGTGCACAGGTTCTGTGGGATACAGGGGAAGACTGGGGAAGTTTCCCCCCTCAGAGCCAGGCGGACAGAGAGCACTTTCTAACTCAGTCACAGACACCATCGTAAAGGCATGAGTGTTGTCAGCTTATGTCGTCTGATTGGCAGCCAAAAGACCCTCCGCCTCGGGGTTCTTTGGGATGTTGTTTGTCACCTTGGGCTCTGCAGATGAGGTTTGTGATGCCCGCTTCTTCTTGCCGCTAGCAGCGCTCTCCCTTCCCCACTGTCTTTTGTCTCGATGAGGGAGACGCGGAGAAGAGGTGGCAGTGAGACCGCCAGCTCTGAGAGCAGGTGCAGAGCCTGAGCCGGGGTGCAGGCTCACCCAGGTAGTGGCATGTGCCCGGCTTGGCCCCTCTTAGGGCTGAGTGACATGCACCGTATTCTGCAGCTGCGCGTCAGTGATGGGGTGCTTGGGTTGCTCCCATGCTGGGCTTTTGTGAATAGTACGGCTCCAAATGTGCTTGTATGTGTATTTGTTTGAGTCACTACTTTCATTTTTAGGGGTGAACTGACTTCGGTGATTGTTGGTATACTTGTTTTCATTCCCAGGATCAGTATTTCTGGGTTATTGGTAATTCTTTTTAACAAATTAAGCAAACAAGCCCTACCTCTTTAAAAATGATGATCTGCTGCGGGGCCGTGGGGAAGGAGGCAGGGTTCTGTACCTCTGAGTCTTGACTCTGCAAGTGGATGTATTTATAGGCCATGTTTTCTAGCCACAGCAGCTCTGAGCACTGGGCTAGCACCTGGCAGGTGTTGGATGACGAATGAGTGGATGGGTGGATGGGTGGATGGGTGGATGGGTGGATGGGTG